>CAMOHE010048503.1:0-14646 GCA_946598075.1 Artocarpus hirsutus | reverse complement strand
TAAGTATAATTTTTATAAATTTTGTGAATGTTTGCTTACTGTATTTTTATAAATTTTCTTCCGCATTTGAAGTTTTAAAACTTGTTTTAAAAAGAAATTTTTTTTTTTGTTTTTGTTCGGCCTGCCGACCATACTGGTCGGACTATTGTTTCTTTTTTCATATGTGATTAGGTTTTGTGCTTAGATTGATGAGTATTGGATTCTCACGGTGGCATAATCTCCGTTCATACCAGAGTTTGACAGAGCTGGTAATCCTGTGTCATGGTCTCTCTCTCTCTCATTCACTCACTCACTCACTCACAGATCTCCTTATTCTGATTGATCTCGATCTCCTTAGTTTGTTTTCGATTTCCTTAGCTACTATTCAGGTTTAGGTATGTTGATTTGATACTTCTCTTTTGCTTTGACATTTTTTTTTTTTTTTTGTTTTCCAAGTGATGGTATTGTGGTTATGTTTTACTCTGTAGTTGAGTGATCGCATAATCATGGAGACTTGGCCACTTCTACGTTTTTGGATTGTTGCATTGGTAGATGAAGCTAGAGTAATGATGGTGAAAAGCTTAGAGTCAAAAATGAATTTCTACATTGTTTGTAATTTTAGAGCAGATCATTTAGTTAGCAGCTCATATATAGTAATTTTATATAAAACTACATATAAAATTAGCCATCAATGTTTCGCCGTTTTCTTCTATATTATTTGTAATTTGTTGGTTAATGAATAGGAAATATAAGAGGTAGTTCTCGTCATAGTGGTTGTATATAAAGTGTTTGATAAATTACCAAAAGAGACGTTGGACAAGATGAAAAAGTATGATGTGTTTGTTGTTTTGTGTTTTTCTTTATTTTGTAGGAATAAATGATAATTTTAAGTGCTTCATTGTTTTGCATCGGCATTGGCCGATATGAGAGTCAATTTTCATTGTGGAACTTGCTAAATTTTGCTTCGAAACCTGCCGGGTTTCGAATGGATTCTGGCAACTTCTACCTCCAGAACTTGCCGGGTTCCAAGATGGAACATGTTGAGTTTAGAGACAAAACCTGATAAATTCGAACTTCGAAACCTACCAGGTTACACTTCGGTACCCTACACAAGTGAACTGAGGCGGTTGGCATTTTCTTATTTCAAAGAAAATATGTTGGAGCCTAATAAGTTCTAACTCCGAAGCCTATAAGGTTACGCTTCGACACCCTGTGTCGGCGATTGGAGGCGATTAGCATTTTTTTGTTTCAAAGAAAATATGTTGGAACATGGAACCTTTGAAACCTACTAGGTTACACTTCAACAACCACGTCGATGACTAGAGGCGATTAGCATTTTATAGTTTCAAAGAAAATATGTTAGAACCTCTTAGGTTCTAGAGTAGGTTCAAAGTTCAGAACCTACATGGTTATGCTCTGGCAGTCCACGCCGGCTAATGGAGGCAGTTGACATTTCTTTGTTTAAAAAAAAAATATGTTAAAACCTGATAGGTTTTAGCTTTGGAACCTGGTGGGTTTTAGGTTATGCTCCTATACCTTGCCTTGGTACTGGAAGTTGTTGGTACTTCTTTGTTTCAATAAATATGTTGAAACCTACCATATTATACTCTGACACCCTGCATTGACGACCAAAGTAATTTATCACGTGAGAGATTGAGAAGAAAAGGTAATTTAGACTTTTAATAAATCATATTTTCTAATTAAAGAATGAAGGATAACTTAAACTTTTAATAAATCACCTTTTTCAATTAAAGGAACAGTTTTGAAAAATGTCTTTTTGAAAGAACAGTCAACATTGCATATTTGTCTCTTGGGCTTCTTAACCGTCAGCCTAAATCGGACTAGCATGTGTCTGTTTGCTGGCCATGTCAAATCTAATCGCTCCAAGCCATATTTTAAACTTCATTCCAACCATCGTATATATTATCCATCTCCATTCCAAAACAGACTTTCTCAAAACAAATTCTAATTGAAATTGTGCTTGCTTCAGTTTCTGTTTAAGCTAACTATGCTGAAGTAAACATGCCCCATTTATCATACAACTTCTGCAAGCCTTTACCAAAAATATATATATTACTTCTCCAACCCTCTTGGACTTGGGCTTATAGCCTAGGTTTTAATCATATTTGTTACTTTGTATAATGAGATAGCCTCCATTTTAAGGGGATCCACATCCATATCAAGATCAACATCATGAATGGTATATGATGAGATAGATAATCCATCTCTCCACATCTAGAACTGGACAACTTTCTTGCATTAGTTCCACAGCTAATATCAAATCTTACTAGATTCCATCTCAACACCCCATTACATGTTTACATCAAATCCCCCTAACGCTTTAGATAAAAGTTCCATAATTTTGGTACAGCCTACCTTTTCTCTCTTCTTTTTTTTTTTCCCTTTAAAAAAAGGAAAAACACTAAGAGTAATTCTTTTTTCACGCCATATGCAAAACTTCATCAGAAGTATCTCAACTAGTATTACTTAGAAGACTAATCTAAAGAGGAGTAAATGGATCTAATTACTTATTTTAGAAAGTAATTTACAGAGGAGTGAAAGCTTATTCAAGTAGACTTTTGGGATGATTCCCATTTCCTTCTAATCAAGTACCTAATCTAAAACAATCACAAGAAAAAAGAGAAGGAAGAAATTAGTGAGCCTTACATCATGTAAGAGAGTAGGAATGGTAGGTAAATTTGCTATGGGACCAAGGGAATCTGATTCCAATTCCTCTCTTGTTGAGAACCAAGTAAAGATTTGAGGATATTTTGATTACTCAATTCAACCCATGTTATTAATTTTGTAAGCACAAATAATGAAATCACTCCATCAAAAAAAAAAAAAAAAAGAAAACTACAATCACTTTAATTCAAATCCCCAAAGGTCTACTAATTAATCATTTCAATGAAATACTTGATTCCGATTTGATGTTCTCCCTCCTTCAAATTCTCATTCTAATTCGTTTTATCTTTGTTGGGCACTCAAGGTTGGAACAACGACTAGAACCAAAGTTAAAATCACTATAGTTGTTGAGAGCTTTACATTGTTCATGCTTTTTACTTTATACTATAGCTACAGAGAGCTTTTTACTATAGACAATTGAAACTGTGGTTCCAACCGTGTGGGTGTTAAGCAACCTGTTCATCTCATACTAGTAATAAATACACAACATCAGGAGTTATCTTATTAGCCAAAACAAGAATTCGATTAAAAACTCTTGTGAAATATATTGGACATAATTGCAAAAGTATTCTGTTTGTTTTATTGAAATGCAGGTTTACACTTGGTATGCCAACAAAAGACAATTTTTTTTATTAGAAAAAGTTCCCCTTTACACATCTCACGTATCGAACTTGAACCTGGTACCTCTTACCCGCATCCCAAACCCCTCTAAGCTAACCCCTCAAGGGTGACAAAATAAAATTATCACTTTAGAAATATCACATAAAAACATCTTACTTCTTATACAAATATTTAAATTTATCGTGTAACAGACATAACTACCCAGTTAAGTGTTGATGAATGAACAAAAAAAGTTCTTCAAAAACTTCCTTAATAAAAACGTTTATAAAGGATTCTAGAAAAAGGTTTACCCCTGACCTTGGAGAGTGACATTTAAAGGGGTCAGGTGGCTTTGTGAGTTGTGATCCCTCCGATCATTAGGTCACAACCACCGTCTAAACTCTTTTGGCAAATGACTGTGGCGTTTGAGAGGAGAGTGGAAACCAATTAGGAGTGAACAAAAAACCAAATTTTTAATGACTAGGTCACAACCACTGTCCAACCTCTTTGAACAAATTTTTTTAATCATCCCTATCTATTTTGATTAGATTAATGATTTTTCTTTTGTTTTTTTCATTAATGATTTTTCTTTTGTTTCCTTCGATTCAATGCGCCAAACCGTGTCTGACATTGATTTTTTAATGGTCCCGAGCCATAAATGAAATTTTGTCTGCGAAAAGCTCCGTCGTTTTATTTTGTCATTTAATACCATCTCTTGTTTCCCTTTAAAAAAAAAAAAAAAAAAAGAAAGAAAGAAAGAAAGAAAAACCCTCACTACCATCAACATCCAATCAAGGATATATAATCAAATCCCATCTTAGGGACCCAAAAAAAGAAATCAATAAAGCAGGGGAAAAAGGGATCGATCAACTCAACACAATATTTGTCTTCTTTTTTTTATATATTCTTTTTAGGGAAAACTTCAATTAGTTAATCAACTAGAACATCACTTCTTACATGTAGATGTAGATTTTAGATCTACAATTAAATACAAACAAATTAGTACTTAATTTGACATTTACTATTTACAAGTTTAGGCCCTCAAATCATCGTTATTAAGATCTGTTTAATTTTTAAGGATAAGATTGAAATAATTATAGAATGAAAGTTAAATTGAAGCCATAAATAATCAAACAACAGAGTAAAAGTAAATGATACCACACACAAGATTTATAGTGGTTCACTTTATAATGAGATCTACGTACACTGTTCTTCACTATGATGAGTAGTTTGATACAAATTACAAAGAGTTTAGAGATTTGGCATGAAAACAATAACAATTTATGCAAAGTTTCCATAAATTCTCCTTTTCCTTGCATTGAAGCTGCTGCTACCATTCATAAAGAGTGCTACATGAGATTGTCGCTTCCATCCGATGGAAGGAGTGGGCATAGTAGTGCTTGTAGTTGTAGGACACGTGTCGATCTTCGATAGGGCGTAAACAACAGACTTCTTCCCACGTCCCATTTTGTGGCTTAGCATGTATCTCATTGTAACTACCGAGTTCTGTACATCGACTTCATCGAATCGACACTTAGCAAATCCGCAATAGCGAGAGATGTGTAGATTCGCACAAAATGAAACGAGTAGAAACTGCAATTGAACCATAGCTATTGAATCGATTGATGCCTCAAGTTAACCAAGCAATGAGCAAGTAATGCTTATGATAACAATCTGTCTCGAATTGAACACTCTCATTGGTCTCGATTCGCTCTGACCGCAATATGGATTTTGTATTCTGGATCTTTATTGAATGATTTAAGCTTGACTAAATCGTACCCCAATATTGCACTGGGAGACATAAACAAAGGGATGACATTTATCCAAACTGAAAAACTAACATTAAACAAAATACAACTAGCCGAAAAGTCTACACAATTCTCCTAACAAAAAATAAAGCCAACACTATCACATATGCTTGGAAGAATAGTTATAACAAACTGATTGGAACAAAAAAAATGAGTTAAAACCACAATTTCAATGACATTGTGAACATAGTTGAAACTATGTCTATAGTTTGAACTAAAACAATATAGTATATGAGAGTCTTTTATCATATCTTACTTTTATTTCATACTTTAGTAGTTAGAACTTAGTTGTCAAACAACATTGCGAAACAAAGCCTTTATAATTATAACTTAGTTTGGTAAGTTTATCAAAATATTAGTTTTAGTTTGTTTAAACTAAACAAATGAGTTTGAATTATAATTTATAATTTGAACTGTAAACGGCTAAACAGTAATTTTTAGTTGGATTGAGAAAAAAAAGGACAATTAGAATTAACCATCCGAAACAGGTGCTAAACAATACTCTGTAACGTCGTTAAACATAATTTGTTCTTGGCCGGCGCACGAAGCACCCTCGAAATGCTTAAACCACGTTGGCAGCATCAAGTTTGAGGATCCAGTTTGTAAATCCACAACGGACCGCCAATTGCACTCTTTCCCAACTGCTGAACATTCCTTTAAATAACGCAAGAACAAACTTGAATCATATATCCTACATGCTGTTTAGTAAAATCAGTTGAATCTTGTTAATTTTAACTCAAACAATATAAAGCACTAACATAATATAGTGTAAAGCAAAAATAACTCTTACATGTTAGATTATTTTTAATTAAAAAGACATTCAGCGAGTCGGTTGAGAGTAATTAATTCTAACCAACTACTGTATAAAGCTCTCATATATTATAGTTTTTAAACTAAATTTTTTTGTTCCAACTGGTATGCTAAACGTCCAATAAAACTCTCAATTTTAACTCACTTACTAAGCACCTTAATAACTTTTGATAATGTTATTAGAGCTTGTAGCCTCTAAACTCTGATTATTATGATAATTTGGTCTTTTTTTTTTTTTTAGCAGGTTGCTTCATGAGCTTTTGTTCTTGATAGTTTTAGTTTCTACCTCTGAAATGGCATAAGATTTTGAAAATTTTTAATAGAGGTAATCATGAATCTATCACGTGATAATTTAAGATTTTACAAAAAAGACTTCTAAAACATTATCTTCAGTAATTTTTTTTAGAAATTCTCTTCACTATTTGGAAACCAATTAAAAATTAAAACATTTTGCATTAGTATAACAATTTACATTATTAGTTATTATAGGGTAGGAATATGATTATTTATGTTAAATTTCACAAAACATACGTTCATTGTAAGGTCTCAAAACTGTCGTAGAACAAAAGTTTTGAGAATCTGCCACAGTTAAAAGTAGAAAGCAAATCCTCAAAAAAATAGAAATCAAACGTATTGCTCATAGTTTAGAGAGAAATAATACTAGTGAGCCTTGTTTGATAAATCATCGTACAAATCATATCCTTTACCAATGAAATTTGATTCATAAAATCAATCCAGCAGCAGCAAAAAACTTAATTGAGAAAACAAAATTAAAAAAAAAAAAAAAAAAACAGACCGACCGACTCCCTCCGCTGCTGGGTCAAATTGAAAAATACTAATTTAATGGTATTATTTTTTAATTTTATGCCTTTTATAAAAAAATTTAAAACCTATTACTTTTAAAGAATATAAAAACACGTATTTTAAGTTGGGCACTTAAAGATAAAATAAATATGCCTTATTTTAAGATATCTTAGCCTTTAGGCCAAACAGTATGAATCAAACTAGGGAAAAAAAAAAAAGTTGTACAATAATGGTAATTAAACCCCTCAAAAAAATTAATGATAATAAAAAAATAGTTTAGACCTAATTTAAAATAATTTTATTTAAAGAGGAATATTTGGCAGTGACCGACCTGCTTGGCAAAATAAATAAATAAACCCCCAATCGAAAGGAGGAATTAGCTACGCTTGGAAAAAAATAGTTAAATAATTTACAAGTCAAATACAAAAATAAATAAATAAAAAGCAAAATCCAATAAATACACAGTGATCGGCTTTGGTGACAACCAGCACTAAACACCATTCCTTTTTCTCATTTTTTTTTCACATTTTCTTTTTTCCTTTTTTTTTTTTTTTTTTTTCATTTTTCCGTTTTCTCTTTTGCTCCATTTCAGTTTCTTCGACCCAAATCTCTCACCGTTCACTTCTCTTCTTGGGTTTCTTGATTTTTCCTTTTTTTTTTTTAAACGTTTTTGGTGTTTGGTTTTTGGTTTTTGTTTTTCCTTTTTCCTCAACGAAAGCTCAATCAGTAGTATATAATAGTACGTCCGTTTTCTCTTCTCTTTTTTCTTTCACCGACATTTTTGGCGTTTCTATCTTCCCTTCTCGCTCTCTGTCCTTCTCTCTCTGGAAAATTTAAAAAAAAAGAGAGAGAGAAAATCGCGAAGTGAAAATTTGGGATTTTCTGGTCGGAGTGAGAAAAAAGAAAGAGCAATGGCGACGAATATAGGGATGATGGACAGCGCCTACTTCGTCGGGAGGAATGAGATTTTGACGTGGATCAACAATCGTCTTCAACTTAATCTCTCTCGTATTGAAGAGGTTTTTTTTTTGAATTTTGCTTATTATTATTATTTTGGTATGAATTTGTGTTGAAAAAAGTTAAGATCTTGGAAATGGGTTTTCTTTGTTTATGCGTTTTAGGCAAAACCGATTTTGGGTCTTTGTTTTGCCTTCTTCTTTGTTCGATTATTTTGTATTTTAGAGGGTAGTGCATTATTATTTTTGTTGTTATTATTTTTCTGTATGTTTTGTGGTTGCGTCTTTCCATGAATTTGTTATTTATGGGGTTTTTTTTCCTTTTTTTTTTTTCTTCTTAATTAAAAGAAAGAAACTTGTCACCTTGCTTTTTGAAGTGGTTTGGAGATTTTCTGGAATTGGTTTACAATTTGAGTATGTGAATTTGATGAGTTGTAATGATGAATTGTACTGGATTGTGTGCTATGGCAAATGATTTGTAAAGTCACAACGTAAGCTTGTTTATGCTTTGCCTTGTTGATGAAATTGTTTCTGGATTATTTTACAGTAAGTAATATCTTTGAGTAATTTGTTTTTAATATCATGGATCATAATCCTCTCTCTCTCTCTTTCTATATATATATATATATATATATATATCATGGATCATAATACTTACTGCACTTTTCAGCATTTAGAATTCCCATTTCCAGTTATCTTTCTCCTAATTTACTTTTGTTTAAATTGATGTGAAATTTCTTGGCCAGGCTGCATCAGGTGCTGTGCAATGTCAAATGATAGATATGACATATCCGGGAGCTGTTCCAATGCACAAGGTGACAACCTGCCTTCCCTTTGTTTTTGGATTTTTGCACCTGGTATGTTAATTCTTAATTTTGTTTGCTATATGTTCTCTACAATTCTGGTTTATAGGTCAATTTTGACGCAAAGACAGAATATGATATGATCCAGAACTACAAGGTTCTGCAGGACGTGTTCAACAAGCTGAAAATCGATAAGGTATTATCGTCATGTTGTACTTCATCGAATTTATGTTACTTATCTTTATCTTCTTTGCATTCCTATTCGATAGGAGTACTCAGTGCTGATTTTATGCGGTTATGTCAGCACATTATTAGGTAAACAAATAATATTATTTTATTTGCAGAAGATTAAATCGTTCTACAAATTAGAGAGCTTTTAGACAAAGCAAGATGGAAACTGTACTCACATTTTTTTAATTGAGTTGGTGGTATAATAACTTTAATATTATGCATCTCTTAAGACACCTTGTTAGTAAGTGATGCAATTTAGAGTTACTGTGTGACGATTTGTCTCGCATAATGGAAAATTGGGAAGGAAAAAACTTGAGATTGTTTTGTTTGAGCTATTATTCCAGTTTTTTGCTTTAATACGTAAGAGTATCTATGCTTGTCAATGTTGTTATGAGTGGTTTTGTTGATCATAAAGGTGAACAACTGATATCTTTCTCTTCTTTTATCAAATCAAAGCACATTGAAGTTAATAGGCTAGTTAAAGGCCGACCCTTGGACAACTTGGAGTTCTTGCAATGGCTGAAACGATACTGTGATTCCGTAAATGGTGGCATCACGAACGAGTATGTCACTTTTTAGTGTGCTTGCATGTCTTGATTCTACGTGTTAGTATTTCCTTGGGAGTTTTTTTTTTTTTTTTTTTTTGATGATTTGCTTCTTTGTTATTTTAAAGGAATTATAATCCTGTTGAGAGAAGGGGCAAGGGTGGGAAAGAACGCAACTCTAAGGGTTCTCAAAAGAACTCAAAATCATTGCAGACAAGCAATACGCATAATGCTGGCTCAGGCGATGCTGCTGGTCTGAGAAACTCTGGTCTGCTTCCACCCAGTGTTTTTTCCTTTTCTTTATGACCCTTGGCTTCATTTTACATCCTTTTACGTTACCGATGGCTTTTACTTCTATTTGAATAGGTCCAAAGCAAGGGAAGACTTATTCAGCATCAGGTGTTGATTCTTCCAGTGAGATTCAGGCTCTATCCAATGAGGTACCGATGTTGGATTTTTGTTGTATTTATTGTCTTTATTAAAATCCAAATCTGTGAGGAAGATATGCGCACTTCCTCTGATATTTGGATGCTCGCTTGAGTACTGGGGGTTTCTTTCGTTCTCTGACATGATACAACACTTAAGTCTGCAAATGCATAAAATATTCCTTGTCTTCCATCTTTGGTGTTTTTTTTTTTGGCTAATTCTATTATTCCTCTGTTTTGGCTGCCTTCGATGAGGAGATGTGCTCTGTCCTAGTTCTACACTCTTTACTAAAGTGGTTCCTTTTAATGGTTTTTTGTGTACAGATTACTGATCTCAAGCTCTCTGTTGACGTCTTGGAGAAGGAAAGAGATTTTTACTTTGCAAAACTAAGGGATATAGAAATACTTTGTCAAGCTCCTGAATTGGAAAATCTCCCAGTAAGAGGCTCAAGCAAGTGCTCTATACAGTTGTCTACAAATTCACTAACAACATTCTGCGTCAGCGCATTTTGATTCACAGTCTAAACGATTTTGTGTAAAAAAATGGATGCAGATGGCAGTAGCAGTAAAGAAGATCCTGTATGCCGTCGATGCAAAAGAATCTGCACTGTCCGAGGCTCAGGAATACATTCAGCAATCGGTGAATGCTTCTGCGGAGCCTGAGGCGGAAAATGAGTCTTAAACTTGAGTTTTGACGCTCCTGTGTCAGAAGGGTAAGTAGTAACACACTCGGGGAAGTCATTGGCTTTTCTTATTCAGAGGATTCTGGTGAACCTTAGCTTCGATCCAACTGTGAAGTACTAGATGCTATGATTTTTCTTGTTTTCCTTCTTGTATGTGCCGGATGGATAGGTTAATGACAATTAACTCTTTGAGTGAATGGTCTTATTGATAATAGAGCATATTGAACTCTTTTTTTTTTTTTTTCAATGGTTGTGGATGCATTTCTCTGATAATGCAAGTAGTAGTAAGAGCATTGCTATTCATGACCACGAGATTCAAAAGTGTGGGGCCTACCTAAATTTTGGTATTTTTCTGATGGATTGAAATTCTATCAGTATCATTGATCAACATTATTGGTTGTGATGATAGTTTTTCCGTTTGTGGGGTTAACATATAGGCCCACATTATCCATAAAGCCAAAAGAGTGGAATTTGCTCGTAAGTTTGAGCCTAGGTTTTATACAACATTATTGCAGAGAGAAAGTGTAACGAGTTTTTAGAATTTCATATTGTGAAGAGCCAAGTAGAAAGATTTGGGACAAACGTTTGGCTGAAAAGCCATACTATTTTCTCAAAAAGTTGAAGTTTGTTATTTGTTTGATCTAATCTCTTCTCCAAAAGTAACCCTCCTAATGATGGCCTTACCTTTCTTCAAAATTATGAGAATGAATGTATGATATTCTTTTAGACCTCCTTGTGGCCTTGCCTTTTCTCCCTCTAGTCCTTTACAATTTTTTTAACTGGTTAAAGTTTATACAAAAACAGGAGGAATTTACTATTGGAAATGACAAATATTCAACAAGGAACATTAAAAAAAAATAAAAATAAAAAAAATAAACAACCTCTGGCCTAATGGCATCGGGAAGGGGTTAAGGAAAGTTTTAGGTGGGAATTGTGGGTTCAATTCTTATTTATATGATGAATGGTACATGCTCATTTTTTTTTTTTTTAAAAAAGAGGGATTATTTTAAACCACGAGGAAATATTCACGATGTATACTTGTGCTCTTGCAGATTCTACATTTCCACTCATATTTCCAACAAAAATGTCATCTCAACTGATATGAGTAGTTATTGGGATTTTCCACTCATCATCATAACCTTCGAGCTGCGGGAATTGGACTCTTGGATTTAAGATGCAACACGACTTGCTAGATTCTTTTTCATTTAAAAAGAATCAAGTTTCCAGAGAGCAAAGCAGAAAAACTGCAAACATGATATAAATGCTTTTGATAATGCAGTTAAACTAAAAGGATTTTTAGCCAAGGGTAATTTTCACTATAAATTTAATTATAAACAGTATAAAACTCTCACATGTTATAATAAAAAGAAAAAAAAATTACTATAGTGTAAAACTTTTACATGTTATAGTAAAAACAAATTTCACCAATGGTTCCCACCACTAACCACACACCCTGTAAAAGTTAGAACAAATTTATTATAGTATGTAAAAACTTTAAATTATAATATATTTTTATTTTATATTGTAATATATAAAAGCTTTACACTATCACCTACTTTTAATTTATATGATAACATGTAAAAGCTTTATACTATAAAGCCGATAACTGAAAAAGCCTCCTTTTGTCTTTTTGTGGATCTGACTAATTCTCAAAAAGTACATTAAAAATTCTCATTTCCTCTAAATGGAAATGAATATAATGGATGAATTTAAGGTCCGTTTGGTAAATGAATTCGAATTAGTGATTTAACTTGAGTTAGTGTGATTTGAATTAGAATTTGAGTTAGTGATTTGAATTGTTATTGAAATTGATGTTTAGATGTGCATTAATTTGAGTATGAAATAAAATTAAAATTTGTGTTTGAAAAGATATTGAAGATAGCATTTGATTTATTAATAAATCTAATAAAAACTTAATGTTAATGATCTTAAAAAATATACAATATAGATCTTGATTTAGTCCTCTCTTTATTAAAAACACAATGAAAAAAGAATCATCTTAATTGAATATCAAACAAAGAAGTTATAATTTTTTTCCTCAAATATAAGAGAGAATTTTACTTTTTACTATAGCAAAAATATTCGAGTATCAAAAGTTTAAGGGGATGAGAACTCTAAAAACTTAGATTTTTTATACTCAAATTATTCGAATTTTGGGGGAAACAAACACGTGTCCGAAAGATTCTTGATACTCGAATTCAAATTTCAATTATTTGAATTCAAAAAATGCATGAAACAAATACACCCTTAAACTATGCATATGCAAAGCTTCAGATCTTTGTTAAACAAGCACATTCACCCCAAGTGGTGGGGGAGAAGAAAATAAGAGGCTCTTCCTTGAAACAGAGTGAAGTCAAATCTTAAAAAGCAATTTGCCCATGTCTATCATTTTCACTAAGATAACGTATCTCCAAAATGTTGACATGCGAATTTGTGAAACGAAAAGATATAATTGAAAAAAAGGTCCTCCTCTGGTGGGTGTTCTCAGCAATAGTTCATGTTGTTAAACAATTAAATCCAATCAAAATTACCTTTTTTCTGCAAATCCTAGGTAACTAATGGTAGGTTCTTTTTTCGATACCTACCAAAGAAATCTCCATAAAAAATACCAACGATAACAATAGTGTTAGGGATCACAACCTTTAATAAGCGCTTGATGGGTTTACCAATATAAGGTAATATTCAACTGAAAGAAAATTGTCAAGGGGAAACCACCGTAATTACATAAAATAAACAAAGAATATTAAGCATCCCAAAAAAAAAAAAAAAAAAAAAAAAAAAAAAAAAAAAAAAAAGGAAGAAGAAGAGAAGAGAAGAGAAATTATTATCACACATCAAACATAGGGGGGAAAAAGAACTACTATATGCCTCCAAAGACTAATCTACTAAATAGACAATGCTTTCTCCCTTTTTTGTTTTTCCCCCCTTCACAAGAAGCTCACTATAGTAACGTAATTACATCAACAAGCCTCAATACCTGTGGTCGTCATTGAAGATCGAGTAACCCTCGCTCCTTCGAGACTTATCGGCCTGTAAAAACCAACACAAGCTCGTTAAGCCAGACTAAAACACCGTTTCATTTGTCTTACAAGCAACAAGATTATAAACAACAAAAATTTTGTTAATGGCTGAGGTGCGTACCCTGTGGATGAGCTTTTCGAAGGCTTCAGTCCCATTCTCTTCGATGTACTTCTCTGCAGCGGCTAAAATGTCATCTGGTTTACTGAAGATGTCCTTCTTCCTCGGCACGTACCAGATGTTGACGGTCTGCGACTCACGGTTGACAAAGAAAGGTCGTATGAAATGTTCATAAACATAAGCGGCGCCGCTGAAGTAGGGGATGACCAACCAGCAAGTGACAATAAACTTGGCATACGACCAGATTGGGATCCTGCAACAAAGAACAAATCTTTCTTATGAAATGACTACCAGAGATGCATCGGAATATCAGAATTATGACAGTACTGAAACAACACATGAAACAAATTCAGTTTGAACTGAATAAACTGTAAATTGAATGCAAAGCTGGGACTAAACGTTACTTTCATTTCTTGTATACGCATAAATGCGAATGGAAAATTGGCAATTCAAGAACATACATAGAGCAAAATCATTTTGATCTTATGTGAAACATAAAGTATTATCTACCAGATTCCATGAATCATGATATACAAAACACTAATGCTTGAGATCGAAACGTTTTAACACCAAAAAATATGATATGTGAGTAGTCATTTGTTTTTGATGGGTTAAAAAATTACCACGTCAATTAATATTAAGATTCAAGAAATTGCACCTACCAACGAAAAGATGACAACTCACGTGGCTGCGAGTTAGACATCTAAAAGCTAAAATTATAGTTGGGATCCTTAACAGCTAACACTACTAGGTATAAAACCTACCAAGTTGGGGAATTTTAGATCCCGAAATATTAATGCAGCACATTTAATTAGAGTTCTTATAGATAAAGTAGAACTTAGAAAAGAAAAGTGTTTGCCTTGAAGAAAAATAAGAAGAAAAGGGGATGGTATTTACCACTCAATAAGTTTGGCAAAGGTGAGCTCAAAGAGAGTAATCATAGAATATAGAACCCAATAAGTAAGCCATTGCTGGTCATCAATAGGAGATTTGGTCTCAATTGCCCTAATTGAGGCATATCTGCCAAAAAAAAACCCAAATCCAAGTGAACAAAAGTCAAACCCACAGACAAATTAATTATTAAAACAAAAAAAATAAAAGAAAAATACCCATTTCCAAGCTTAAAACTTTAGACGCAAGCTGCATAAAGAGAAGGGAGGGGGGGGGGGGGGGGGGGGG
>CAMOHE010048500.1:11344-27190 GCA_946598075.1 Artocarpus hirsutus | reverse complement strand
TGGATTCCATATCTATGAATAACAGGTCTACGTCATCAAGAGTCATGCCTCCAATGTACCGGCATGCATACCACTATTAAGATGTGGGTGTCACCCTTTGGCACATCAAAAGACACAAGTCAAGACAACGGGCCCACTAGTCATCTCAGGATTAAGATGCAATACAAATGATTGTCTAAAGTGAATCGATTTGCTAAGACAGAATTATTAATCCAAATCAATTCACTTTATGTCCCGATCCAACACATCGTCACCTATGACAATGTGCCAATGTTTCTATTCACGGAGTCCACCTCTGATGGTCAAGACAAACCATCTCCCAATAGGGATATAGACAACATAACAATCTTTACATGAATAAAGTGTCAACTTTATTCCCTCGATTGCAGATCTTATGATTTATACCATCACCTTAAGAATCGTGTCTTCCGCATAATCTTTCCATCATATACCTAATTCTTAAAGGTTTAGACCGACAGTCTCAAACTATTGTTTGCTTATCATGCATTCAATAGATATGAACGTAAAGAGAACAAGATTTGATATATAAATAATAAATGAATTCTTTATTGATAAAAATATCTTCAAAAACTAATTACATTTTTACTCCTTAGGGCATACATGTCTAACATATGGATAGTGCAACATTTGGTTCTCTTAAGCTTTCTTCATAACCTTTTAACGAACTTTAGGTCAGTAACTCCCAGACCAGTTGGCCTAAGGTACTATGTGTTGAAGCACCCCTTAGAACTTACTTACTCAAGTTAAAGAGCTACGAAACCAAACTTATCCAACTTTTTTTACTTTTTATTTATTTACAATTCTTTTTATTTCTTTTTATTTTTGTTTTTTTATTTTTCTCTTCTTTTTTTATTTTTTTATTTTTTATTAATTAGTTTATCAATTTTGAAAATGTTATTGCTTTCAATTATTCATCTTCACAAAATAACAAAACTCAAATATTCATAACTTTGACTTGCTACCACAATTAAGCATTACAGTGCATGTGTAAAAAGAATGGCTTACAAACACTTTGAAAAATAAATACGTAAAAATGTTAAATAAAACCAAAGTTTTGAGAGTCCATAAAATTAGATAATTCAAATAATAGAAAAATGACATTACATTAATATGAAATTCAAAAATCAAAACAAAATAAAAAAACATTAATCATTAAGAAACTAATATTTACAAAACATTTTTTTATTTTTTTTTTCAAATTTTTATTTTTTTATTTTAAGATTTTTCAATTTTTTTGTTTTTTTTAGATATTAAATACATATGTAGACAAACTTATCAAAATAATATATGATACAAACATGATTAGGACACTTCTCAAGAATATAAAGACTCCATAACTCAGCTATCCTAAACATACATGCAAATAACATGTGAAACATAGGCATATATGAAAGATGAAATTTCTCGGACCAAATTGGGATGCGTTTCAAGACTAACTTCTACACTTAGCCATCTCGACAATAAACAAGAATCTTTAGTTTTACAAACAACACACCAAAAAATTTTTTTTCTTTTTTTTTAATTTTTCATTTTTTTTGGTTCTTTTTTATATACTTGGTTTTAGAACAGGTATCATTTTAAACACAACAATAGACTTAAACTAGAAAAATTTTGACATAAATTTAAAAATTTTAACACAAGCCCTCTCCCCCCAACCTAAATTGAACATTGTCCTCAATGTTTAATAAGATTAAGTAAACAGAGAAACAACATATGTTTACAAGAGTGGTTACACAAAACACACAAGAAAAAAGAAACATAAACAAAATGCTATAGGTAAAACTAAAACGATAAAAGAGTTTGGAGAGAAAGATTCAAATCTCGTTTGCGCTTTCTGCAAGGTATTGAAGTTGCAGTGTCTGCCTCGGGATCAATTACTTGTATTTTCTTGAGCAATTCCTCCATAGTAGGGGCAGAGATAAAAATTTTTCTTTTAGACTCCTCAAGAAACCTTTGTTCTACAACATTATCTAAAAAACTAAGCAAACTATCAAAGTAACCATTTATATTTAATAAACCAACTTTAAAAGTAAATAATTAATTAATATAACAAATATACTGGATCTTAGGAATAGTTTTTTTTATGAGTTCAACTTTAAATTCATTGAGTTTTATTATTTACGACAGACAATCTTGTACTTAAGGTTAGATCGAATTGTAAGTTTGGAGGCCTACCCCCTGTTTGGCAGTAGTTCTAACCACTCATTTCCCACCACAAACTCAGTTATGAACCGTGTAAAGCTCTCACATGCTACAATAACAATTAAAAAAAATTACTACAGTATAAAAGCTCTCATATGCTACAGTAAAAATAGTTCTAACCACTGGTTCCCACCACCTTTCCAAACACCCTACTAACACAATGTCACAAATGAAGCTTTTTAGAAAATGTAAATCTTACCCTCTGTTTGACAACAATTCTCACCATACAGTTCTCACCACGAACTCAGTTGTGAATAGTATAAAGCTCTCGCATGCTACAGTAACAATTAAAAAATTGCTACAGTAGAAAGCTCTAACTTGTCACAAATGAAGCTTTTTAGAAAATGTAAATCTTACCCTCTATTTGACAACAATTCTCACCACAAACTCAGTTATGAATAGTATAAAGCTCTCACATGCTATAGTAACAATTAAAAAATTGCTACAGTATAAAGCTCTTATACGCTACAATAAAAATGGTTCTAACCAACCGTTTTTACCCTCCTTCCAAACACCCATTTAAAAGTCAAATAAAAATTGTCTTGTTCGATACAATTTTCCGAAGGTTAATCATTATATGGGCCCGTCATGGGAGTTGGGCCTGCTCATATATGGTCGAAGCTTAAAACAGATATATTATAAATTTACGAAACCACCCTTGGACACAACAAACGGCAATTCAAATGCCCCGCAATCGCTGGTAAGACGGACTGTCTTTTCCTCCCACCAGTCTCCACCACCACCACTTGAATTGACTCTCTCTCTCTGGGCACTACAAAGCCTCCCTCCGCTTCCGATTGTCTACTCCCTGGCCCCATGGAAACAAATATGGACTCGCCGCCGATCTACCGTCTCCCTCAAGACACCCTCCACCAGATATTCTTCTCTCTCCCCCTCCGTCAGATCATGATCTGCCGCTCCGTCTCCAAGCCCTTCAATCAGCTCCTCACCTCACCCTGCTTCCTGCACCTTATCTCGACCCGATCCTCCCTCCACCTCCTAGCCCTCCGACCACCTCACCACCACCACCACCACCACCGCCACGTGGCATCCCCTTCCTGCCTCCAGGTGTTCGACCCCGATCAGAACCAATGGCTCAGATTCGGCCTTGATTTCCTCCCCTTCCGTTCTCTTCACCCCGTCGCCTCATCTCTCGGCCTCGTCTACCTCTGGGGGGAGTCATGCTCAAACGACATGTCGTTTGGAGCTTCCGCTGCCGCCTCCACCAACAAGTCTCTTGTCGTTTGCAATCCCTTGACTCGGCAGTTCCGAGTTCTGCCTCAGCTCGGCTCGGCCTGGTCGCGCCATGGCTCGGTCCTGGTCGACTCGGCGGCGAGCCGAGTCATGGTTCTCACCGAACTCGCGGCGCTCTACTTCTCCTCCTCCGCTGGGTCCCACCAGTGGCTCAACTTCTCCTCCAACCTCCCTTCTAAGCCTCGAAGCCCGATCCTGGTCTCCGACTCGGTCTACGCCCTCTGCGACGTCGGATCGCCATGGCGGAGCCAATGGAAGCTCTTCTCCTGCGCGATCGCGAGGATGAAGAGTGGCTCCTCCTCGCAGAACTGGAGCCGCCTCGAGCGGCACGAGTGGGGCGACGTCCTCGACATCCTGAAACGTCCGCGTCTGGTCCGGGGATCGGGGAATCGGATCCTGATGGTCGGAGGATTGAGGTCTGCATTCTCGCTCAACTCCTTTTGCTCGACTATCCTGATCCTTAGGCTGGATTTGGAGACGCTGGAGTGGGACGAGGCTGGTCGGATGCCGATCGAGATGTTCCGGTGCTTTCAGGAATCGAGCAAGTTCAAGGTGTTCGGCGGCGGCGACAGAGTTTGCTTCTCGACCAAGCGAGTTGGGAGGCTGGCGCTGTGGGACCAGTGCTCGGGGAAAGCGGAGTGGCGGTGGATCGACGGCGTGCCGGGGAGCGGCGACGGGCTTTGCCGCGGGTTCGTTTTCGAGGCGAGGCTCACGGCATTGTGACAAACCGAGGTTGGTTAATTGAATAGATTGGACTTGCAATTGAAATTGTTGTTAAATTCGAATGTTGTACATCATGAGAATTGAAAATCCGATATTTCTTTGTTAATTGATTACATGTACTTTATTTACAATTCACAAAAGTAGATGGAAAGCAAATCCTTGTGATTTCCAAGCTGATTATGCTTAGAACCCGTGTAATTGCTCCTAGTTAACTCTTAGCCAAAAGAATTTCGTAATCCGAATTTCTTCGCAACTTATTGTTACATGTTGTACTTTGTTTACTTTTCCCAAAAGAAGGAAGAAAGTTGTTTGATGATTTTTTCGCCGTTTTGCTTATTTATGACTCTAGCTTGCTTTTAAGGGACAAGATAAATGATAAACATCAAGTTGTTTTATGGATCTTTATAATATTAACTTGAAAGCTTGTTATAACTTCTTGTAATTATGTATTAAAGTGACACTCCAAATTATTGGTTTTATTGTTAAGCTTTTGGATCCCTTTTCTTTTATTTAAAGAATTCGATTAGTAGTTTTGTGGTTGATCTTTGCTGTGGCTATATGATTCAGATCAGGTCTTATTGAACTTAAAACGGAGAAGAGAAGTGAAAACATCTGAACAATTTGTAAATATGACAAAGCGGTTTTCACCCGCTTAGGATATTAAACAGCGTCTTTCTAAAGATTTCGTTTTTCATGAAAGAATCAACTGTAAAATTTGCACTTTGAGCTGCTCGGGTGGATCATTTTGTGTCCTGATGCATGCGTACTTTTAATCAGCTCTAGTTTTTAGTTTGAATCTAGATCAGCTTCTAATCTGCATATTGAACTTTCTCTCTGTGAGGAGATAGCTGAGGTAGTGTCCTTTGGAAGTCTTTCCTTCGAAACGAATCTACTTGTTGACTTTTTGGCAGCTTGCTTTCTAATTGGCCATTAAGTATTCAGAAATCACTTTAAGCAAGGCTCAGTCGGCAGTATGAGTGTGTAACTTGTAGTAGAAATAAGATTTTAAAGAATGTGAGTCTTTGATGATGATTTTATGAGGTGTAACATCAATTATTTGCAGTGATGATGAGATTGCCAAGCAGCCGCTGTTAATAGGTCTCAGGATCCTTACATGAAGATGTCAGATGCTTCTCTTTATAGGTAATTTGTGATGCCTTGTTGCCTTAGACTATTATTCTTGGTACTTTAACCAGTTTTGCATCTTATCCTGTCTGTCTTCTATGTTACGCCTTCTGTAGTGAGTTTTGACCAAAAATTTATGTTAACTAAAAAAAAGATTTATACTCTGTGAATTTTGTTCCCCATTCACACCAAGGCTTCTGATAACACACTTGGGTCAGTCATGATCAGAAGATATTCTGCAACAGGAGAAGCTCTCTCAAGTCTCAAGGCATCAATAAGGGCTATTTTCTGCTTGCATTATGGTGTTAATAAAATATAACTAGAAACCATTTAGGTTTCTTGAACTGCTCAAGCATTTTTTGTTTGTAACTTTGTAGGGTGAGATACTTCTGATTTGATTGAACTTTCATACAGACTTCCTGCTTCACAAAGAAAGACCGTTACGTTTAGTAGTTGATTGCAGATTGGAATCTTATATGGTATGCGAACATAGAATCAACCAGTGTATGGTTGAGTTTGTAAACACCCCAAAAACCTCAGCTTGCTGCCATTACCAGCATTTTTTTGTGTGTTTCAAGTGGCGTTTGAAAGGGAGCTGGAACTACAAATTAAAATTGCAATGTTTTCTTTTACAAAAATTGAACCAAAATGTGATTAGAACTACGAAATATAGTTTTAACTGGGTTTCCAAATGCCACAGTATATCTAGATATATGGCAGGTACTTTTTTTTCTCTCTCTCTTTTGAATTTAGAGGGGGATTCAAACTCTTCACCTTTAGATGCAGTTGTCTGTAGTTTTACTGTTAGGATATGCTTGCAACCACATTCCTTTTTCTTTCTAGTACTATGGAGGAAACAAGTTTACAAGTCTTAACAGCATAGGCTGTCTTAAGATAGGTTCTTACTTAGTTTTTAATGAAATTATTCGACCTCTTGTATGTTTGTCCGGAGTTTGTGCAAGAAAAAGGTTTTGGTCATCAAACTGCACTGCGCTTTTTAATTGTAGAAATCCGATTTTTTTTTTCTTTAGGAGATTGTACAAAATTGATTTACATATGAAGACTAATGAAAAAGACAGTTCTTACGAGGTCTGTAGGTTTTGCAGCAATGTAAATAAACAAAACACATGCAGGCTCATTTTCAGCAGGCATAAATGCGTTAAGCAAACATATTTTTATTTAGATTTGCAAATTTTCAAGGCAGGTAACTGAGAAGAAAGAAAAAAAGGTAATCTAGTTTTGTCATGTCAAGGTCATAGATGTCATGTTAGTTCACATCAAATTTACTAGATCCAAAGGAGCAACTTGGCCCTTTTGCCTGCTCAAGTGCATTTTCTGGTATCGTTAGGGAAACACATTAAAAATAATAAGTTTGGTTTGCTACAGTATAAAGTTCTCACGTGTTATAGTGAAAAGCAAAAGTTTACTACAATGTAAAGCTGTCACATGTTATAGTGTTTAAGTTTCAACTTTCGAGTTTCAACGTGTTTTCTAAACATTAGTTTTGGTTCAAAGATACTCACACATACTAGTTCTTATTGAATTTAGAAATGGTTAATTAGTTGAGCATGATTAATTTAGTTATGTAAATACAAGTTTTATAGAGCCCAAAAAGAAGCTGCGGCATCTCTAGAACTGGTTCACAAGAGTAATAAAAAAGCACTCATTCTCATGAAAATTTCAGTACAATAATTGTACTCATCCATCTGATGGTTCTTTTTGCATCGTGAAATTTCTTATGTCTATTGAAGATAAAAAATACATGAAAATAAGAATTACGGAAAATGGTTTATTGTAATCTATGAAGATAATGCATTTTATGTTTGTCTCCTTTAAACCCTGCAAAATCATCAAAAACACGTTAAGAACCGGCAAAGACAAGAGTGAGAAATTGTAACTAATAGGAGCGTGATGAAGTCAATACTTCTGGTAAGAGACATTGATAACTCCCGAAGCTGGATCTGCAATGGAAGAGAAAGCTTCTATTGACAAATCAATAGTACCCCTGCATGACTCAGGTTTACAGTAGTCGACAATCTTGACAACAACAGAGCCTTCCAAGCAAGGCATTGGGGTGCCCAAGTTTGTTCCACTGAGGCACGTTACTTCGTACATTTGCCCGCATGCTTCTCCATCGTTATAAAACGCATCGCTTGCTGCCGCTATCATCACTCCTTGGTCCTCAAAACCGTAGCAACTCGAAGCTGCAAACCAAAGAAAAAGAATTTATTACATTTTCTATATCCTATGATGTTGGCTGACGAAAATTTTGTATCGAATCGATGAAGCTTGTTCTCAAGACGTTTACGTTGATAGGGAGGAGTGTAGTAAGTGGCGGTGCCAGTCTCCTGAGCGTGAGCCAATGAAATGAAGCCCAAATTCAAACATGTTGAAGCAATGGCTACAAAAATAAAGAATTGAAATTGCAGCATTGCCATGGTTTTCCTAAAGTTTAGTAACAAAATATGGAAAAGATAGCAAAGAGCTTTTAGGAAATTAATGTTTTTTAGGTGAGTTTAGTACTTCTTTTACCATTCAGTTATGCAGAGAACATGTATTTATACATAGCCTTAACACACTTAGTAGCCATAACTTAGTGCTACTTTTGGTTGCATCCTATGTAATTAACATGTATTTTGTCACTTTTAGAGTTCATTGATAGTGATATTGATTACAATGTGATTTTATTTTTTTTCAGTTACAATATCTTAAACGGTTGGCTTTGCCGGCTTAGGGAGTTATAACAAGAAGCATATACTTAAACACGTTATATGCAGTAATCATAAGGCATGAATTTTCGCCTGCATTCTACATTAACACATTAATTTAAGATTTATTCTCGAAATATTGTGCAACATTTTACTTTTAGTCCTTGAACTGTATAACTTGTTGTATTTTGGTCGTCAAACTTTTTAACATGACGTATGACACTCATGAATAATGCAACTTGTTCCATTTTGACCTTTAAACTTTAAAATACAACTTTGAACTTTGCAACTATTCTCATTTTGACCCTTGAATTTTAAAAAATGACTTATGACAACCTTGAACTACACAACTTATCCCATTTTCAGTATTTTATTATTAATAGTTAAATATTAATAGATTGATTCTCACTTGATTATTTAATAAACGGCTTTTTAGATAAATTCTATTTACAAGTGAATGGCCATTTAACTTGTGTCCTTTATACATTTAAACCATAAAATCACTATTTTTGGATTGTGGAATGTTGTGCTTTGGGCATGAATTTGGTTACAAGCACAAAATGCATGTTTTTGTTAGAGGTGATGTATATTTGTTGCATTAACTATATATTTCAATTGACAAATTGAATTATGAACTGTCAATTGGTTTGTTCTAATATATGTCTAATATCTCATGTGTTCATCCTATCAGAGTGTTTAATATGATCTAACCTCATGTACATATCTTTTAATAACGAATATCATGGTGAAATTCATTCATATTTTCAAGTTGTTTTTTTTTTCTGATTTGTATATAATTTATTTTTCATTTTAGTTCACGAGAAAAAAAAATACTTTTTACATCCCCACTGTAATACATGTTCATTTAACTATAAATTCTGGTACAACTTTTATAAAAGATTATAAAAAAAGAAAAAAAAAAGTAAAACTTATATAATGGAGAAACAAATTTAAGGATTCATCTCCAAAATATTTGTTGAAAACAAATTTAGGGACAAAAGGTCAAAATAGTTTTGTATTTTGACCTATTAATATTTCACGGATTTAGTAACAACAACGGAGTAAATTAGGAGATATACTACTTTTTACTATCACTATTATTTTCTATCGCTTATTATTTTCTTTCTTTGATTCATATCACATCTCTTAACTAAAAATGCTAAAATAACTTTAGATAATGCTTGTTTGTTTTACTCTAACCCAAAATATTTATAATTAATCATGTCTTTCTATACTTTTGAGAAATAGTATGCTACAAACTTTTTCACAGCAGTATGATTGAAAAACAATGCCATAGAATTATTTCTCAAATTTACCCTTAGTTGCCAAAGGGTCAAATATGACAAATTGCATAGTTTAGAGTGTGATTTATCACTGCTAAAATTTAGGCGTTAAAAGGAGATAAATTGTATAATTTAGAGGTGTAATTTACCACAATTTAAAATTTAAAGCTCAAAATAAGAAAAATTGTACAGTTCATAGGCTAAAAGTAAAATTTATCCCTTTTTTCCTCTTCCATAGTGTAGTTTTTTCTTGCCTCTCAACTGAAATCCAAAGTGTAGAATTTTTACTACCATTATATGTCACACGATGCTACATGACGCCTTGATTAACGGTGATTTTTAATCGTTGTATAATGATTTTGGTAGTAGTCAAAAACAATAACTAATTAAGTCTTTTCTAGCAATCGGCCGATCTATTTTAATAACATTATCTATTTGTATTTTTTATTTATCAATATTTTAATGGCATCCTAAAAGCAAGATAGTTAAATTAAAGATGTCAAAACTAGTTGTAACGTTTTGTCCGAGCTCGGCATGAGTTGCTTGCTCTCATCATTTGTTAAAAAGTTAATTAATATTCTTAATTGTAATTGTCTTTTGATATTATAATCTCAAAAGAAATTGTAATAAATATTTTTCTTTTACAAATTACCCCGCTAAAGTAATTGCTCTCAAAATCCATACCTACATACATCTTTATTTTGCAGATGGCACTTTCAACAACTATTTTCTATATATGTTTTTTTGCTAATTTGCTCATACTACCAAAATTCTTCTCATCTTTTTTCTTCTTGCTTTTCTCATAGCGCTCTCAACAACTGTTTTCTCATAATACCTTGTAATTAAGTTTTTTATCTAGTTCACTTTTTTTCTTTTTCTTTTTTTCTTTTTTTTGAACATGTTCTACTTGTCTATGCACATATATATTCAACTAAAAAACATGTTTTGATTAAAATACACATTTTAGTCCATTTGTTTTTTTTTTTTTTTGATATTTTGAAATACTATATTTATAAATAAGTGTTATTAAGTTGTATTTTCTAACTTGTTCACATTAAAATACTTTTTTATTAAACGTTGGACTTAAATTTTTTTGAAAATGTATTTTTTTTTTTTCAAATGTAACCCTTACAAGTATAGTTTTCATAATTGCAAACTCATTTTTTTGTTTCCAAGTTTGTTCGCTCAAACTTCGAACGCTACAATTACGGGGGATTGAAGAACAAGCAGAGAATCTTCATAATTTTTCTTGGCCAACACAAAAATCTGTTTAGTTTTTTTTTTAGAATTTTTAGAAATATTTTTACATGCTTTTTGAGGCAAAATTTTAAAAGCACTCTTAGCATAATTCTAAAAAAAATCTTATTTTTCAAAACAAAACCATTTTTACTTATTTTAAAAATAATACCAAACTGACACCTTCGTCAAGCTTATTTCGGACTATACAATGGAACGGTCGTTGGAAGCTAGCCATCATTTTTCCCTCTCAAGGTACGATAGTAAGATTGGATTTACTAGTCTAACAATTACGTCCAGACTTCAAAAAAAACAAAAAAAAAAAATGATTCAATTGTAAGCTTCTTCTTCTTCGCCATATTATTACTAGTATTTTACATTATTTCTTTCGGTTGATGAATTTTGACCAATTTGTCAGGGTGCCAAATAGAGTGGAAGATGCAAACATGAAGTCAGTCGTATTTATCCCTCCCAAGGTGCAGCCAGATTTCGAATATCAATGGCATTCTAGTATACATGAACGAAGTTATTATTCTTAAAACGTTTGAATAATATTTAAAATAAATGCTTACATTTCGGAGATATCTGACACAACAAGAGAACGTGGAACGCAACTACTTTGTTTTAAGATATATAGATGACACAATGCATGGTGCGGTTCACAAGCTTAGTAAAATTGAAAATCATACTAAGGCCTAAGGCCTACGTGTTTGACATTTTAAGAGAATGGGACAATTTTTACAAGGATATATATTATTTATCGACGCATTATTTTTGTAAATTATTATCTGTGTATTTGTAATATATTTTATTAATTGTAATATGCAAATAGTGAGGCCAAACAGCACAAGGATATGAATAAAAAAAATACGCACACGGACAACATACGGGATTCCTATGATTACATCATACATATATAAGAAAAAGTACGCTAAAATGTTCAGATCTAAGGAAGTTGTTCCTATGATTACATCATAGATATATAAGAAAAAGTCATATAAGAAGTTCAGAAAGAACACCGCTAGCCTTGAAGCATTTGGCTCTCTCAATACAAGATTTCTCCTTCGGGGAAACTGAATGATTTGTAATCTGTCTCTCTATTTAGGCTAATTCCTTCCAAAGCTCTGCAGCCCTCGTCTTCAAGGCATCAACTTCTGAATCAGCCATGTCATGAACAAATACAACCTCAACAACTTTTGAGATAAACAGAGCAAGAAAGCCAACCTTGAATCTCATGGTGGACAAATCTTGGCTCACATCCCGCCATGTCCACATCACCTCCGTAGTTATGTCTTCAAATAGCGTCCACTCTGTATGGAAAATAATGAGTCCCAAACGTGTGAGAAAAATCGACTTTAAGAACGGGGATACTCCTTCGATGGGCAAAATGTTCCAATGACTGGTAAAAAGATAAGCTAACATGGAAGCTGCCTCCGATGGTACCGTCGCTCCCTCAAAAGGGAACTTCTCACCACTTACCTCCATGATCTCTTCAGTTTGGCATGGCGCGGGTCCCCTCGACCCAAAATCTAAAATGAATGTTGAAAGTAGTGTCAGGAAGAAGTCAGCCAAAGTCAAGTCTTCTCTCCCCTCACCCCGCTAGATGGTTGCTCTGATTGCAAAAGTGTTTTGTGGAACTTCCTCCATCACCAAAGGAGGGGCTGAATGGTCATCAACGACCGCTTGGTCGGTGGATATGCTAATCTCCTCCATTGTTATCTCTTGAACAATGATCGTCAGAGTGGCCCTCCATGAGAAAGAAAATCATATTAATATTCTTCTATTAAAGAACAAAGCGAGAATGATGAAATATTTAGTGACTCGCTCTCACTTGCTTCGAAGGATCCTTACAAGCCAAACCTTCGACATCTATTGAACACGCATAACCCTACGCTTGCTCA
Source organism: Artocarpus hirsutus (assembly GCA_946598075.1). Lineage (NCBI taxonomy): Eukaryota > Viridiplantae > Streptophyta > Magnoliopsida > Rosales > Moraceae > Artocarpus > Artocarpus hirsutus. The sequence continues at coordinate 14,737 of CAMOHE010048500.1, read as the reverse complement.
TGCAGCGACACAACTCTAACTTCCGGTGGCGTGCTATCCATCTCCGAAGCTACTTCTACATTGTTAGAATGACATCCGAGACAATTCACATCTTATTTTTCAGAGTATTGTCTCCTTCCTTCGATGTGGCAATCTCGTCATCATCCTACAAACAGATGGCCAAGTCATTTACAAAAAGAAGACCAACAATGCAACGCTAAGATGTCCCCCTTCCCGAAATCTTACCTTTTCAGCTTCATTGTTTGCACCTGAGAAATCCACGAGGGGGCAAAGGCAAACATCCTGCTGGGATCTCTTCTTCGCAACACACTGAAAGAAAAAGAAACAATATACTTCAAAGTCAAACTTGGTCAAGCTAGTAATGAAAATATACCAGAGATAAGAAAGCTTACCTTAGTTTTCCAACCGGGGCTTCCCTTTTCCAAGACAAGGGTTACTCTTTATGACCCGACTCATTTCAATTAAAGACCGAATTATACTCTCTACTGACATTGCTTTCTCTATTACCAGGTCTACTAGCTCCTCAAAGATCTGCTGTATGCACAAAAAAAGAGAAGCTATGCTAAATCGACATGCATAAGAAAGCATAAAGCCCTAACTCGGAGCTGCAAGACTCTCGAATGACAATAACAATGCAATAAGCATGTGCTAACACAGTTCTATGATGCCAAGAAAGGCACCGCTAGGTGCACCTGACAACATGACAAGCATTTGTTAACACGACTCAATGATGCCATAAAGCTTGCCGATGGGCATACTCCTCAAAGACAAGATGACTGCTATGCAACAACAATGTCCAGAAGCTTTCCTTAACACAAGTGGAAGACTACAATGATTTGATGCTTTGACACGACCATTGGCAGCATGCGCCAGCTTCGACAACAAGTGGCATCACACCAATAATTAATGCTCCAATGAGTAAGTGGCGTATGGGTACCCACTCCGACTTCGTACGGTACCACTTTAGTACTCCGATATGTGAGTGGCTGCGGTTGGTGAATACTCTGATGTGTAAGTGGTGAATATGTGTTTGCTCTGACTACGCATGATATCATTTTGATATTCAATGCTCCGACGCGTAAATAGCGCATGGGTGCTCGCTCCAACTCTATACGGTACCACTTTAATGCTCCAATACTTGAGCAGCTATGCATGGCAAAGTACTCCAATGTGTAAGTAGTAAACACATGTTCGCTTCGACTACACATGGAATTGTTTGTTATATAATGCACTTATGCATAAGTAGCACATGGGCGCTCGTTCCAACTCCGTATGCTACCCACTTTAGTACTCCAATGCACGAGTGGCTGTGCATGGCAAAGTACTCAGATGTGCAAGTGATGAACCTACTTCAACTATGAATGGCATCAACTTAAGTCTCCCATTTTGATGTGCAAAATGGAGGATATGCATCTACTCTGACTACAAATGGTGTAATACCTAGACAACCTGTGCTCGTATTACAATGTCCTACATGCGGCTATCGAAAAGTTTTGAATCTAAATAAATAAGTTGGAATACATGTATCAGATCAACAATAGACTGTTCTCATCGGCCTTCTTCCTCCAGAGCAACATCGCGAGTCACTTGCTTCTTTATCATTATGCCCTCGACTACAACTTGCAAAATGGAAGTAGTAGCAATCGACTGGTTCTTTGAAATTCCTTTCGGGTTACCAAGGGCTTGCTAGTCCTTGCCTTCAGGAAGCTACTCCAAACCTGTGTCTGACATGCCTTATGAACTTTATTTCAAAACACTAGCAACAGTAGCCGTCTCTTTTCCTCCAATGATGACACTCTTCCTTAACTTAATTGGCATCTGTGGGATAGTAAGCATGCATGAATTTGATGGAATGGACACTACAATCGACCTCACCAGGTTGTGACCCACCGAACTGCCCTTCGACACTAACCTTGTGGTAACTACAGAACTTTTCTTCTTTGACTTTTCTTTCTCTGTGATTATTTCTACTGGTAATGAAATAGAATGGAGAAAGTATGAAAATCTTTTGACTTGCTATTAGAAGGAACCTCTAAAGATATCTAGACATAGGATTTCCTCCGACTCTGAGTGCTTCAATGCAGAGAATCGATGGGAGTAAACTTCAATGACGATTGACGTGTCCTGGATACTGTCTTTGCCTTCTTCGCTAGCTGTTGTGGAGAACCACCCTCTGTTGCCTTCTTCTTCGTCTACATTGGCATGTCGTACTCTGCATGACCCTTCTCGTCATTAAATCTGTAATGGTGGAAGTCTTCTTCGTAAGGTTGATCGTGGCATTAGAACCCGAATGTCTCATCTTCTCCAGGACATTCTCTAGAGTTGGAGGCTTCAACTTTGTATATGGAGCATGATGAAAAATAGCGATGTGAATCAGCTAGTCTCGCCAAAACTTAGCATAATCTTTGTCACACAAACAGAACAAGACCCTGAAGGAAGCAACAACTCTCGATTTTGCCCAAGTATGTCCCCTGCAACATGAACAAGGAAGAATAGCGCCTTCTACTCGTACCTCATGGGTACACCGGGTTCGTCTCGATCAAGCCTAGACGGCCACTTGAATCGACGGAAGTTGTACATGGTCACCGAATCAATGCTGCCTATGCTGTATCCCAGCAGCCATGAGGGGTGGAGGCCAAGAAAAAGTCATAGAAATCTATGAGGCCAAACCTCTCAGGATTAGTCCCTAGAACCAACAACACTACCGAAGTAAACTCTTCCATCACACTAGGCATATAAAAGCAATCAGTACCAAACATCACCGGTAAAGAATTATATGGGCAAAATCTGAACTCCGTCTTTTTATCCAACATGGAAAGCAAATCACATGGAGAGGACTTTCTACGGAACCAACTACAGCATGTGGGAATGACCAAGTCTAGAGATGCCAAGTCACCTAAATCAGCTCTGATTTGCTCCAACAAAGCTGGCCTCAGAGCATAGCTTGGAAAATGCTCCTACAAAAAGGCTTAGAGGAACCTAGTAGAAATGCAAGTCTCTAATATATAGCCCCCACTCTGCAAACTTCCAAATGATGTAACGACTCTAATTAAGAATACAAGTGGCCTGGAAAGAGATAGGCCAATGTAAACAAAGAGCCTTTGCTATCTTTGCCACGAAAAGAAAGTATTTGGTTTGGACCGTGTCCTCTGGAGCCTCCAGCAACACATACTGACTAAACCGAAACACCATGAGAGCCTCTACCTGGCACTTCCAACTTGCACCTTCTCCAGGGATGAAGGCACCATTCTCGCTCTTACTGAAGAACAAACGGGTCCAAGAAAGAAGAAACAATACTAGACCTTTTGTTCCCTCAACGCAATGCGGCAACCGATTCCAAATACACAAGAATCTTCTTCTCGTCTAGACTCAGCTCAAAGTTAGACAATGACT
>CAMOHE010048500.1:0-11304 GCA_946598075.1 Artocarpus hirsutus | reverse complement strand
ACTTGGCTCCAAAAGTGCATGTCTATTCATTCCGATGAGGCAGAAAGTTCTTCAAACCCAAAGTGTCACGAGATATCTCGAAGAGATCCAAGACAGAAATGAATAGTAAGACCCTGATAGATGATAAACACTAACAGACCTCCTCGTAGGCAAGCACCCGCTTCAGCCAAAGTAACCGGCCATTGGAGCCTGTGGTTGAAGCCTTAAATTGGATCGACACCGATGGAATCTCACCTCTATTAATAAGGTACTTCGAACAATCTTTTGCTGTAGAGGTTGCGACATCCTCTCCGATGGGCTGTGCGCCCTCCGGAATCTCTACTATTGCTTGAAAGAACTCATCCTTTATTCGGAAAGCCATATCCATTGTATGGCGAACAGAGGTCAGAATAGGTTTCTTGACTCAAACCATTGTAATGCTACAAAGGAAAAGAAGACAAGCGTTAGTCATTGCATAAAAGGAAATCAAAGGCTTAGCAAAGCATTTTTGGGCATAGTGGAGCCAAATCAAGCATATGGAAAATCGGGTAAGAATCTTGCCAACACAAGTCGTACTTTCGATTTTACAATCAGAGCAAGACTTAGCGCTCCAAAGACGAGTATTCCCGAAACAGCCATGTAGCAATGAAGCACAAGTTAATTCTCCATCATAAAAAAAAAAGTGCGATGACAACAAGCGACAAAGCATTGGCTGGTGCTCCATCACCAAGTTTTCCAGAAACAAGCAAACAAGCAAACAAGCAACAAAAAAAAAAAGGAAAAAAATCACCATTGATCAATGCTGAAAGAAAACGAAGAACAACTCGTAATTTTCTAAAAAATGTCACCAAGCATATTTTAAGGATTTCCAACAAAATGGAAGAAAAGAATCCAGAATATACATCTCCAACAACAAAATAGCAAAGATTCAAGGGATTATGAGATCAACTACACCAAAATTTCTTTATGCCTAGTTCTAAGAGGTTCGGCCACTACAAAAAAAAAAAAGCATCCAAACATGCTACTCCCATCCATGGCAGTGTGCAATCAAGCTCACAAGACCAAAAAAAAATTTTGGTCACCATCATCAAAGCAAAAGGAAAAAAAGAGAGGCAAGAAATAAGGGACCAACCTTGATGAAGGCAACAATGGAGTTTTTCTCTCCACACCTACAAGTGCTCTCTCTCTCCTTGAAATTCGAAGAACACCACCAAGAATGATGGAAAAGTGCCGTTTTCCTACGATTACACAAGGAATTTCGGACGATTTCGTCCTTCTACACTAAAATTTTCTTCTTTCCCATGAATTTCTTTGGGTCTCTCTCTTTTCTTCCCCTCTTTGAGTTATTCTTCTCTCTCTTTTCGTTCTGTCTTGGGGCTCTTGGACAAGTAGTCCGCCCAAACAATTTTTTGGATAAATGACCTTTTTTTTTTTTATTTATTAGAAAATTAATTTTTTAGACATTAAAATAATTTTAGTTTTTTTTATTTTTATCACACTTAGATTTCTTTTTACGATATAGTCTTTTTTTTTTTTTGTGAAAAAAATTGAGACAATTTCGATATTAAAAATAAACTTTTTTTAATGTCAAAAAAAAAAATCATTCACTTAATTTTAAATATTCTTAACTCTTTTTTTCAAAATTTCCCCTCTTTAGTTTGTCGTTTTCAATAGCTTACTCTCTCAATAATTTCTTAGCCAAGTAATTTTAGTTAGAGGCATTTTCCTTGATGTCTTTTTACCTCCTTCTTGGAAAGAGTGTGCGTATCAGTGATGGATGCCCCTTTTCATTAGCAATCATCACTTTTTTTCCTAAAAATAATAAATAACAAATAAGGGAAAAAAGCTACCCACTCTTATATGTTTGATGTATGGAATCTCCAAATAAAATGTTTGCAACTTCAGCATCATATTAAATGGATACTTTCAAAAATTAGTAGTTATTTTAGATTTATTTGATATATTCTAATATATTTTCGATTTTTTGGAATTTTTCTATATATATATATATAGATATATATATGTATGCATGTATATACATATGTAACTATGCATAATAAAAGGACGGTGAGTACGTAATATTTGAATTTTTCCAACTATGGTGTGAACGCTCGCCATCACAGAGACGGAGGCATTTGCTAACAAGTTTTCTCCCAGATCCTACGCATCCAAGGAAATGTTGTTTATTCTGTTTGAGAAAATTTAGTGAGCACAAGGCAAGTCGATAGTGCTCTGGAGTAGAACATGAACCATTTGAACATTTTTCGGGAGGTAGTGCAACGCAAGCAACTATGATTAATGGCATGGACTATATTGCTTCATTGTATAGCCCCCACGACCAACAGGCTAATGTTAATGGCTAATTCTGTACTAGACCTCTTTGAAGGCCCAAGCCTAACATCTTTATCCAACGGCATTAACAGGCTTGCTTTGTAGACCCAAGCCATACTTGAAGAACTATCGTGAGCCATAGTTTAGTAGGCCATGAGTAGTCAAATGTGCTTATTTATTTTAGTTTGATTCGATTTTAAGTCTTACTTGGAGCATTTTAAAGTTAACTAAATTAAAATAAATAGATTATGGAGGAAATAAACTCTAAAAGCCTTCCTTTTGCCTTCTAAAATAGCCTAAACACTATTTTTGCATTAGCACAACCCAAGGAGTCAAATCCCAAGTTTGGAAACCATTTTCAAAGCAAAAATGTTAAGAAAAGCCCAACAAAAGAGCACCAAGCATGCCTCCGAAGACACGCCTCTAAAAGGGCTTTGTCTGTAGCAAGATATCCTTCGTTTGAGTTGAAAGCCCGCCATCGAAGGCATCACACGTGCGCCTCGATCACCAATTCTTGCCCCAAATTTTGAAGAAATCTTGATGATGTGTCAGAAATTTCAAACTTAGCAAAATTGGAGAGGCCTGGTGTCGGAGGAAGCAAGATGCTTATCCACCCTCTAGAAATAGATGCTTAGACTTAGTCCAACCACCTAGGAGCATCGGGCCTAGAAGAGCTCCAGAACAGCCATAAATATATGCCCTTTTTGGCCAGCCCAAAAACCAACCTCTGAAAACACCTAACAGTGCTTGTTCCAAAGGGAAACAGAGCTAGTATGCAGTGTCGGAGCACCAGGAGACCAGCTCTAGAGCAACTCAACCACCTTCACTATAAATACACATATCTTCTCCATTCAACACATTAAGATTGGAAGGACTTAAGCCCATATTTATACACTATTTTCATCCTCCGTAGCTTCATAAAACTTCATATTCTTCCAAGTTAGTGCCTTGTGGACCAGGAGGATTTTTCAAAAAAATTTCAAAAAACTCATCACCTCCACTATCGGAGACGGAGTCCCTCCTCCGTTACCCACTTTAGCCTCTTCAAATCTTACAAAATTACTGGCAAAATACTTAAAAACCTTTCCGAAGTTTGTCACCAACTTTAGGAGATTTGCAAAATTCAAGTTTCATCCTTCAACAGTCTGAACCCAATGATGGAGGTGCGATCTACGTTCACCTCTAGAGCACATTTTTTAGAAAATTTGAAGAACTCAAAATGTTGCGTATCAGCTCTTCTTCCACTAATCTACAACAATAGCCCAAATCCAACGATAAAGGAACCTTTGTCCCCACTTTTTAAAACCACTCCTCTTTCAACCTTTGATTACTCCTCCCGCCATCATCTTTTACGATAGTTCTACCATGGCTATATATTTTTGTGTTTTTTTTTATTTTGGTTCTAGGTTTTATTTTGATTGTTCAATAATGAAGCAGTTCCTAGATGCCATATTCTTCGACTTAATCCGGGCTTAACCTTCACCACCACCCTTCAATGGTCCTACCGAAGTCATTCTATATGAACTCATCCATTGCTTCATCCATGTCATCGCCAACACTAGTGAATTGCAAACCAACGCGTGTACTACATCGACAAGTCATACCCTACAGATCTACCATACCTTGACACAAAAAAGTATAGTATTAATAATGTATTTATAGGCCGCTGGTAGTCTGACAAAATAACTAGTGATTTTTTGTATTTTATACAGTAATATAGTATTACCAAAGTAATATTGTATTTCTTGGTCACTAGCAATGTAGCGAAGTCGCTGATGATATTTTGTATTTGCATGGTAATACAGTATTACTAGTTAATACTGTTTTGCTTGGTCACTGGTGGATTCTTGTATTCACATTATAATACAATATTATCAAAGTAATATTATATTTTTCAACCGTCAACAGTTTGATGAAGTCACCAATGATTTTTTTTTATTTACATTATAATACAATATTAACCGAGTAGCATTGCATTTGTGACAGAAGGCAGTCTAGTGAAGTCAGTGGTGAATTTTTGTTATTTTCCAGCGATCGACATTCCGACAAAATATCAAGTGCATTTTTATATTGACACAGTAAATATGACATTTTCCAGTAAATATTACATTTAGATGGCCGTCGATAGCCCGACAAAGTTATCGGTAAATTTTTATATTTATATGGTAAATACGGTATTTCTTAGTAAATATTATATTTTCCAGCTGTCGGCAGTCTGGCGAAATCGTTAGTGAATTTTTATATTTACATAGTAAATACAGTATTTTGTGGTAAATATTGCATTTCTTAGCCGGTGTGGAACGAGGATGAGAGACATATAGGATAAAGAAGTGACGTATTTTGGGGTGTTTGTTCTTAATTTCTCATAAGATATTACTCAATTTTTCATGATATGTTATTTATTATACATTTTGAAAATGTATGACATTACATACTAAGGTTCAGTCTAAAGATGTTATTTTGCTTTTTTTTTTTTAAATCATTTATGGCTAAATGTGCCTCATTGAGCTATTGTTTTTTGAAGTTATAAAATACGTCGCGGTAAAATGTGGGTCATTGAGCTATTGTTTCTTGAAGGTATAAAAAACGTCGCGGTAAAAGAACTTGCAAAATGCACCTTATTGAACATTTTTTTCAACTTTGTTTTTGGGAAATCTTTAACATATCATATTAAAACATTGATAATAAGAAGCTGACTAACAAATGTGCTAAGTAATGTACTCAAATTCTCTGTCTAACTTTTTGATTTCTCAAATGATATTCAACCAATCATTCTATAATACAATATTTAATAAATAAGATATAAAGATCAATTAAATACTATTTTAAACTTTTACATAACGTGTCATAATATAATTGGTCGGACATTACTTAGAACAACAAAATTGAACCGAGAATTTGAATCCCTAAACGACCAGACTTTGAAGGAGTGAGGACTTTCTGAATGGCTAATCTTAAAAGAACACACTGCCCACGTGGCTTTAAGAAGGAAACACGTGCAGAGCACGTCCAAAACTAGCATAAGAAATGATACATATAGTTAAAAAGAATTACAGTAATTGCGCATTTAGAAAGGAACACAACCAACGATTTCCTTCTAGATTCAACTACTGGGAGAGAAAATAACACTTATTTAATACTTTCCGGGAGATGTACAAATCTGTAAACTGGTATAAAAGTACCAAAGGAACATCACTATATTTGCACAAAAAGAAAAAATACAGAACGAACAAAAAGAGTTGTTTCTTGAATCAATTACTGCCAAATTAACTAATGGCACAACCAAATGAGGTGGAGATAGTTGAGATCTGCACAGCGGCTCCTTCTCCTTCTCCTTCTCCGGCCGGCTCATCACTAGCTCCAAACTCTCTTCCTCTCATTTTTTTTTTTACTTACTTCACACGCGGTTACCACCCGTTGAACGCCTTTTGTTTTATGAATTCCCAACTCATGATAATTCACACACAAGAACAACCACCACCACTACAACGACATTCTTCAGCTCCATGGTCCTTCCTAGATTCAAGCAATCCTTAGCTCTCACTCTCCAAATCTTCCTTCCTCTCGTTGGAAACCTCACTTGGCCTTCGAGCTCCCCCAAGCCGCTACTCGACTACTCCCAAAGTGATGCCGGCGTTTTGTTTTTAGTAGCCCGGTCAACTTCGATTTTCACCGCCTCTCAAGCGCTGGCGTACTTTGTGAAGCCATAGCAATACATTCTTTTGTATCCAAATGGGCTGTATCCCATGAAAGCTTGGCAATTTAAGTCACTCATTTTCCTAACTGAGGGTTTACCATCAGAATCTCTAGCCATCACGCGGTCGTAGATGGCGCTCATGTGAGCAAATCATTATTACTTGGGGAAGAAGGGTCTTCGATCAGCTTACCACTGGAGCTAAAACCATTCTACGACAAACCTTGATCAAGGACCCCTTCGAAAGGGGTCGTCGTGGACCAATGGTTAAATATAGACAGACAAAGCTGTATGTTTGGCAGCTTAGAAAACGAAAGAAAATATTGTAGAGGAGAATGCATAAATGTGAGAAAGAATGAACTCTCAGATATTGAATACTAAGAGATCGTAAAGTATATTTACACTTGTGTATTAGTATAATTGATCAGAGTATTATTTGTTAAGTAATCAAGATCACCTAACTAACTCCTAACTGACTTTTAACAAGACCCTTTGAGTTTGTTACAGGCTATAACAGAATCTGTTATAGCTGACTTAGCTATGTCTGAGTCTCTAACATAGATGGACCCAATAATAGAAGTTTGGTCCCTTTGGAACGTCCAATTTCAAAAGATTCAATTCGAGGCACCTTCCGGATCCTGCGAGGAAAACCAGAAAAGCTAAGGCGAGTGGTGATCAATAATAAGGATGAACACCAAGTATTAGTTCATGTCTCCGCGTTTTCTCTTATATGTGCCTACACATGGGTTTTCTTAGTCAAGGCAGAAGGAACAAACGACAATGACAATGTATCTCTATCTTTCTTCTATGATTGTAGGTTTCGTTCGGAACCTCCTCTTCCAACAACATATTTTGGAAACTACGCTGGGGGAAGATCGGTAGTAGTTGAAAGAAAATACCTTATGGAAAAACAAGGTTTTGTTTTGGCTCAGGCAATCAAAAGTTTGGATAATGGACTTGATCTAACTGGTGTTGAGAAAGCGATTCCTGCTTTTGTCCGTAAAGGTCCGAGGATTGTAGCACCTAGATCGCGCTACACCATTGCAGGATCGCCCAGGTTTGAGTTTTATAGAACAGATTTTGGATGGGGACAGCCGAAAAAGGTAGATATGTTTTCTATGGACAGAACAGGATCGATATGTCTCTCGGACAATAGAGACGGGGATGGAATCGAGATTGGTTTGGTGTGCTTTCGTTTCTTTGTTTGCTGCTGGCTTAGAATCTCTCTGAAACACACAAAAACTACACTCTTACTTATCAGCAACCTTAAGGCTAGCCAGGTATCTCTCTGTCATTTTTCTTTCCTTTTTCTTTAAGCAAGTAATTTTAGGATGAAGTAAATATTTTCTCAGATCTTATGATTTTGTTGGATTGCAAGCGAGGTTTTAAAGTTTAATTTGTTAAAAGTTTGTTTTGTGAAAACTTTAAAGTTTGTAATTCCCAGAAACTTAGAATTCAATAATTTTCACGGGAAAAGATTTAGAGCATACATTGATTCATAGCTTCAATTATTCAGAAATTCTGTAATAGAAATTGTCAGACAAGAAGAACCTAGTTTCTCTCTCTAAACACAAACAATTTCTTTTAACATATTTTTCTGATGGAGAGAAAGAATACAATTGATTGGGTGGAGAGAGGACTAGACTCCTATTTATAGACCCTCAATAGGTGCCTTTCCATCAAAGCACATATCTCTTCAGATATGGACATATCTTTTCAGATATATACACATCTTTTAATAAGAGTTGCAACCCCTCATAGCCAATAAAATATTAGCATTTAAATAATTATTAAACTAAATAAATAAATCTGATAAATTTTATATGCCCTTAATTAATTATATGGGCCATAATTCTAACATTCTCCCACTTGGCCCATATAATATTCATTCATTAGTTTAATAATGCTATCATGTGCACAACAATTTTATGCTAAATCTTAAAATTGGCTATTACTTTACGTCATAATTAAACAGAAAATCTAAAGTAAGTCATGACGGTTGTACATCACAATTTAGTGTAGTCCCTTCTATGTACTACAACATTAGACATCTATTAAATATGATTCATAATTAAGAGGTATAATAATAGTCCACTTTAATGTCTTCAATGAGACAATTCTGTTAAACATTAATTTTCAACAATCATGTATACAAAATAGAAAACAAGATATATCGAGAACATAATAAGTGAGCTCAAAGTGTCATATCATTAAAATGAAATAAAACATAATACATAACCATTAATGACGTCTAATAACACCCATACGTTCAACATGTTTAATAAATATTTTGGGCGGTAATCCTTTTGTTAAAGGATCTACAATCATAAGATTGGTGCTACTTTGTTCAATTGACACTTTACGTTCCCGAACTTCTTGCTTAACGACTAAGTACTTAATATCCATACGTTTCGCACCATCAAAATACTTATCGTTCTTGGCAAATAAGACTGCTGCAGTATTATCACAATAAATTTTCAGTGGCCTGGCTATGCTGTCGACAACTCCAAGTCCCGAAATAAAATTCCGCAACCATAAACCATGACTTGTGGCCTCAAAGCATGCCATGAACTCAGCCTCCATAGTGGATGCAGCAATGACGGACTGCTTCGCACTCTTTCATGAAATTGCTCCTCCGGCCAAAAGGAACATATAACCGAATGTAGATTTTCTACTGTCAGCACATCTAGCAAAGTCTGAATCTGAGTAACCAATCACTTCAAGATGATCACATCATCTATAAGTGAGCATATGGTCCTTTGTTCCTTGCAAATACCTGAGAACTTTCTTTGCAGCCTTTCAATGATCTATTCCTGGATTACTTTGATATCTTCCCAACATCCCAACAGCAAAACTAATGTCAGGTCTGGTGCAAGTTTAAGCATATAACAAGCTACCAATGACAGATGCATAAGGAATGTTTTTCATTTGCGCTCGTTCCAATTCATTCTTTGGACATTGCATATGACTAAATTTGTCCCCCTTCTGAATTGGAACTATGCATGCTGAGCATTTGTCCATCTTAAATTTCTCTAAAACTTTGTTAATATAGCCTTTCTGAGACAACCCCAACAATCCTTGTGATCTATCACGGAATATATCAATTCCTATCACATAAGTTGCCTCATCCATGTCTTTCATTTCAAAGTTTTTAGAGAAAAATTTCTTAGTTTCATGTAATAAACCAGGATTATTAGCAGCAAGCAAAATATCAACATATAGGACTAAGAAAATAAACTTGCTCCCACTGACCTTCATATATATACACCGATCAACGGTGTTCTCCTTAAATCCAAACGAAGTAATGATATCATTAAACTTAAGATACCATTGTCGGGAAGCTTGTTTAAGTCCATATATTGACTTCTTTAATTTACACATTATGTGTTCCTTTCCTTTACTTGAAAAGCCTTCAGGTTGGTCCATATAGACTTCTTCCTCTAAATTTCCATTGAGAAAGGCGATTTTCACATCCATTTGGTGTGACTCTAAATCAAAATGAGCCATCAGCACCATAATAATTCTGAGTGAATCTTTCTTAGAGGCCGGTGAAAAAGTCTCTTTGTAGTCAATGCCTTCTTTCTGAGTAAAACCTTTGGCAACAAGTCTAGCCTTGTACCGTTCAATGTTGCCTTTAGAGTCACGCTTGGTCTTAAAGACCCATTTACACCCAACTCTCTTGCAACCTTTAGGCAACTCAACAAGGTCCCAAACTTGATTTTGGTCCATAGATTTTAACTCATCTTTCATAGCATTGAGCCACTTGTCAGAATCCATACTTTTCATGGCTTGTGAAAACGAAACTAGATCTGAAATCGAATCATTATCAATTTCCAAGTCAATTTCAGACTCTTGTAGATAAACCACACAATCATCAGGAACAGCAGATCATTTTTCTCTTTGAGATCTTCTTAATACTGTTTCTTGTGGTTCAACTACTATTGGTTCCTCGAGTACAACTTCACTGTGAAGTGGTTGGCCATTCACTTGTTGTTCTTGAACATTGTTAGGCAGTACAACAATGTTAGGAACAATCTTGGAAGTTACAGGTAGAGGTACTTCTACCCTAACTTCTTCAATAACCACATTACATGATTCTCCATTCCCACTAATTTCACCATTCTCGATGAACCTAGCATTTCCAGATTCAACTATTCTCGTACTATAGGTAGGACAATAAAATTTATACCCTTTGGATTTTTCAGAGTAACCAATGAAATAACCACTGGTCGTCTTAAAATCTAATTTCTTTTCATGTGGATTGTAAATTTTCACTTCCACCGGGCAACCCCAAACATGTAGGTGCCTTAAACTAGGTTTCCTTCCAGTCCATATCTCAAAAGGAGTTTTCGGGACTGCCTTACTAGGAACCCTATTCAGTATATACATGGTGGTCTTTAATGCATGCATCCACAAATATAAGGGTAAAGATGAATAACTTAACATGCTCCTAACCATATCCATTAATGTACGATTACACCTTTCTGCTACACCATTTTGTTGTGTACCTGGCATAGTGTATTGCGCACATATGCCTCACTTTTCTAAGAATTTAGCAAATGGACCTGGACATTGACCTGACTCGTCTTATTTTTCATAGTATTTACCACCTCTATCTGACGTTACAATTTCACCATTTTATCCAATTGCCTCTCAACCTCATTAATAAATACCTCAAGGGCTTCAACAGATTGAGATTTTTTATGCAATAGATAAAGATAACCATAACGTGAAAAATCATCGATAAAAGTGATAAAATACTTTTCTTCACCAAAGGATGGAACATCAAAAGGTCTACATATATCGGTATGTATGAGTTCAAGAAGCTGTGTACTTCTTGTAGCCCCTTTCTTAGTGTGTTTTGTTTGCTTTCCTTTGATGCAATTAATACATACACCGAGATCAGTAAAATCTAAATTCGAAAGAATTTCATTCTTTACTAATCTCTCTATCCTTTCCTTGGATATGTGACCTAAGCGTTTATGCCACAAGTAAGCAGAACTTTCATCAACTAAACTCCGTTTAGTTCCAACACTTCGATACATGGTTAATAAAGTTTCAGCAAAAATATTATCAAGCTTTAACTTATATAAACCATCATAAAGGATCCCAGAGCCAATAAAACTATTATTTTTATACAAACTGAAAGATCCAAATCCAAACTTACAATAAAATCCCGCTACATCAAGTTTTGATAAAGAAACTAAATTGCGAGAAAAAGTAGATACATAAAGAGTTTGGTATAAATCAAAATAACATCTAGTATCTAATATTAAGCGATAAGTGCCAATTCCTTCCAC
>CAMOHE010048499.1:70061-100284 GCA_946598075.1 Artocarpus hirsutus | reverse complement strand
ACTTTTTACACAGTCCAATTCTATACTATGTGACTTTACAGCAGTCTAATTCTTACACTGTATTACTTTTACAATGTAATTTTCATACTGTATAATTTCATCAGTGTATTTTCCTTACACTGTATTATTCTAATACCGTATAATTTTCATGTTATTATACGATATTCTTCCTTAATTCACATTTTTCATCTCAACTTAATCCTTAATTTAATGCATTTTTAGTGCATTAAAATTTCGGGTCGTTACATAATATATAATATATATTTTATGGTAAATGATATATAATATATAGATATGAGTATGAACATGAATGTGAATATGAATATAAATAATAAAACTATAATTCTTCATAATATATTATTATTTTATATTAATATTAACATTAAGTAATAATATTAAATTTTGATAATATTATAAATATTTAATAGTTTTTATATTGTTTTATATTATTTATTTATCATTATCATGGAAAAAAATGTGAGATTTTCATGGTCTTGAGGTTCATGGGAATATATGAATATCATCTAGTTGGGTTGGATTTCGATTACTCAAAATAGGGTAAAGTGAATCCCATGAAATTGAGTTTTTCAAGAATCTAAAAATCATAATTCTTGTACCAAACGTGAGAATCTTACAGATTTCATTTCCACCCTCAAGATTACTGTATATCGAATGCTCCCTTAGAGAAATGACTTTGATACTAAGCATTGGATTTATTTTTTCCTTCAAAAAATGTTATGCCAATAATACCAAATATACAATTACTAATGTCATTTAAAGATAGAATTAATTATATAAAATTATATTTCCTACTTTTAGCTATTTCTCGATCTATCCTCTCTTTTTTTTTTAACTACAAATGTATCATTTGGATTTAAAAGACTTATTTTATTTTTATCCTTGTGAATTGAAAAAATTAGGCAAAATAACATAACCACCCTTAAACAGTTATTAAAAAAAATTTATCAGTTTAAAAACATAAAAAATCGTAAAACAAAATATCAAATTTTAAAAGAAAGATCTCAAGTTTTATGGTTTTTTACACGTTAAAAAAATTTTAAATTTTTTATCAAGAAGAAAAATATATTTCATAAATAAATTTGGTCTAATTAAGGATAACATTGTCTAATCTCCATGTTTTTTCTGTTAAAAAGTCTATAAAGGATAAAATTAAAACATGTTTTTCAAATCCAAAAAATACTTTTGTAGTTTCTAAAAACATAGAGATAAATTGAGAAATAATTAAAATTAAGAGGAATAGTTATATAATTAATCTTATAAACATATTAGAGGTAATCACCAATGACCATCAGTAGTATATTATGATATTTAGGAGTAATCGGCAATGATATTAAAACTTCTTGCAACCGGCAATAGTAAGTGGGGAAAATCGTCATATGTTTGAGATTATCAGTTAAAGACGGTTGATATCTTATTGTTACACTTTTGGTCATGGCTGCAGTCCCTAGTGAATTGTAACGTAATGGAAGTAAATAAAATAATTGATTAACTTGTTAATAAATAACATTTTTTAGATTTGCTAAAATTTTTAATAATATAGTTTTCCATTTTTACCCTAAATTCAATGAGCCCTAAATTGAAAAACTCCAATCCTAACCCACCTTAATCTTAATCTCAATGCCAAATTAGAAACTCTCTCTCTCCTCTCGAATTACCCTATGTGACACTTGGGTATTTTCAGTGCATTATAAATGCAATAACTTAAGGATTATTGTTTAATCCAAATTTTAAAATAAATTCTATAAAAGTCAAAAATAGGATTTTTAAAGGTAAAAGTTATGCCATAGCCTTAAATAAAGAAATAATGATATGGAAATAAGCTGGACAGCTTAACTGTTGCAAAATATATTGCAACAGTTTCAAAAAAATACTACATAATAACATGAAAATTATACAGTATTAGAATAATATAGTGTAAGGAAGAACAATAATAAAGTTATACAGTATAAAAATTACACTGTAAAAGTAACATAGTGTAGGAATTAGATTGTTTAAGGTTAAGCAATATAAAAATTAGACTGTTTAAGTTAAAGCAGTATAAAAATAATACTATTTAGAGAATATGGATGAATAAGAAATGCTGTAGCAGTATAAAGAATGTGCCGACAGCATGAGAAAAATACTATTGGTATAGATATGGACTGTATAGAATTAAACGTTATAGGAATTTCATTAAATGGTAGATGTAAATAAATATGGGAGGTTGTGGGACCTCATGAATTGTATAGAAAAGGAATATCGATAGTATAGGAATAACACTGTCAGTATAAACATAGACTGTGTAAAAAAAAATTTTTGTGGGACCCATTATGACACCAAAGTGAATGGAAATTTGCCACCTAGCCCCTTGGGTGGCCCAATCATATAAAGCCAAGTTAAGCCAAAAATAATGTCAAGTGATGACTAATGTTGGTAGTCATCAAATATGATAGAAATTCCAAAAATACCCCTTGGTGTGGCCAATCAAATGTTGCCAATAATAAACCTACTTTTTACTCTTAATGATGGTTTATGGGTGAGTTTGCATGATGACTCACCATTTTGTGAAAAAAGAAGATCCATTTCTTTTCTTTATAAAGCCTAAGTGACAAGGAAAAAGGGAGAAAGAAAGAAAGAAAGAAAAAAAAAGGCTCCATTTTTCTTCTCATGGAAACCGACCCCTCTTATGAGTATTCTCTCCATGATTTTTCAAGCACAAACCTCCAAAATCATGTTTTGAAACAAAGTTAAGGGTATGGAGGGAGATTTAAGAGTTTAAAGGTAAAAATCTAAGTTTTACCTATTGTGTTTAATGGTTTATATTCATCATTTGGGTGAGATTTTTAGGGGGTTGCCATGAATGTTGTCAAAGGTTTTGAGAAGGTTTTCAAGCATTTCAAAGGAGGAGCTAAAGCTTAACAGTCTCTAGGTAAAATCCTAGCTTTAGAAGCTATGTTAAAGTTTATGTTTTTTTATGCATACTTTGTGTTTGATGAAATATTTTGGACTATGGCATGAAATAAGGACACTATGGTATGATTAATTAGTGTTCTTAGTAAGTGATGATGAGATTAGATGATAGGAAATATGATGTTAAGCTTTAAAAGGAAAGGTTTGAAAAACTTTGTTAAAATTATAAAGTTTAGCTAGTTTTCAAGAAATGATGATTTAGAGGGCCTTAGAGGTCAATTTATGTTCCAACTAAGGTCTAAAATTTTCTAACACAATGAGGGTGGTAACTTTAGTGAACAAAGTTTTATAAAATTTCAAAAGGACTAAACTGCAAAGTTTAACAAAAGCTTGACGATTTAAAAATCAGCCAAAAAGTCCACCTAAACATTGGAATTTTAGGAAACTTAAAACGCAAAAGTTGTAGAACTTATTGAAACAACATGAATACTTTATTAAAATTCTACTCAATTGAGGAGTTATTATTTTACGAAATTTTGAGCACAAATTTCATAAAATAGAAACATTATAAAATGTTTAGAATTCGACCATGGTGCTTTTGTAAGTTTTATTCCTTGTGAAAAACTAAATATTTTGGTATAAAATGATTGTTTTTGGTTCCGGGGGCAAAAATGTAAATATCTTTCTGTTTCAAGCCAAAACTGTAAAATTGTGTGAAAACTAGGTTTTTACCAAGGAGCATTAGGTTCCTGCATTTTTGTGGGCAATAAGTAACCACATGGATTATGTTTTTAAAGGATTCAAAGTTTAGTCAAGAAAAAAATGAAAGAAAAACATTAAGGGCAAAATGGTCATTTTATGAAAAAAGGCCAAAACGGACCCAAAACGCCCAATATCAGAAAATGCTCTTTAGCTGAAATTTTTTCATAACATGTAGGTAATAAAACGGTAAAGTTAAGCAATAAATTTTATAAAGTTACGAAGTTGACGAAAACTTGATAAGGGTAAAATTGTCATTTTTAAGGAAACGGCTAGAATTGAGTCGAACACTCTGAATTAGCATAATTCTTTTAAGCGAAAAATGTTCCGTAATATGTTAAATAATGAAACCGTTAGTGAGACTAGAAATTTAACCAAGGGACGCTTAAGAGCAAAGGTAATCCGGTAGGTTACATAGTCAAGTAAAAAAAAAAAGAGGTAACCTAGTGGGTTATAGAACTAAGCAGTAAGAATGGTAACCCAGTGGTTATATAATTAAGCAAAAGGAAAGGTAACCTAGTAGGTTACAAAATTAAGTAAAGAGAAGGGTACACCGATAGGGTAACAAGTTAAGTTAAAAGGAAACAATAGTTAATTTTTACGTTTTATTATCAATTGGGGAGATTGATAAAAAAAACATTAATTAATAAGTCGGGTGTCATATGATCAGGACACAGAAGCTGACTAATGAAAGGAAAAGGAAGGAAACTGGAACGTTAGAGCTATAGACAGGTAAGTTCAAACCTCACCTACAGCATAAAGTAAATGATTTTCAAATGTTTATATATATGTTTGCAAATGTGTTTGCAAATGTTATATAAGTTGTTTTTAAAGTATGTGTAGACGGTGAATCTACAATGAAGATGCTAAAATTCCAAATTAAGTTACTGGAAACTAGGGCCCTCAAATGACCATTAAATTGACCTATTAACTTGAATATATGCACAAAATTAGGATAAGATAAACAAAATAATTCAAAAATAAAAGAATACACAAAATTTATAGTGGTTCACTCTGTTAATGAAGAGCTACGTCCATTGTAATTTACTATGAAAACTGAGTATAAATTACAAGAGGAAATAAGAGAGTAAATTGGTAGAGTTTCAGTATCTACTTTTTTTGTTTTTTTTTTCAACAAAGCAACCTTCCCCCTATATATAGAGCATGGGAAAGAATCATGGCCCTCAACCGTCAGGTGGAGTGGGATAGTGCTTTATAAGTAACTGTAATAGTGAGACATGTGTCAGTTGATGATTAGCTATAGAAATCACGTCTTCCTTATGTTTTGGTCCAAGACTTAACGTGTTTTAACCATCAAAACATGCTATTAACCGTCGAATCAAGACGATCGATCTAGATGAACAAAGGCCTAAAAGAGCGCGGATTATTTGAGATGAAAAGCTTTTAGAAGAAGTAATCGATTCAAACGAACCAAACAAATAGCCGATTCAATTGAGATTATCTCGTTTGATTCTTTCAACCATCATTATTGGGCTGCCAGGGCCCGTGGGCAATTTGGGCTGGGCTGAATTGTAACCCAACAGTTAGCCCCCTACTCCTTAGTCTCATGTTATAGACTACAGGAGTAAAGACCAAGCTTTGAAACCGACTGCACGTGGTATCTTTTCATCCGTGCTGGAATCATTACCTTTCCTTGGGAAATCGCGACAATTAATTACTTGCAATACGTGTCCTCATGCAATTGGCAGCTCATTAACAACCATTGCAATACTAAACTACACGTCTGATTCGAAAGGACACCGCCTCAGTTTGAGCGGGAACTCAAAAAGACGTGTAACCCCAGCGCTCAAATCAGATGGCTCTGAATCGATCTCAACCATCGATCTGGTGCCCTCGGATGGTATATAACTCGTTTCCTTCCTCACTTCTTTACTCTGTTTCTCTCTCTTGGAACTCAAAGGCGATTTTCCTTCAGTTTTTCTCAGTTTCTTCAGATCTTTCAGGCAAGATTTTCTTCTTCTCTTTTATTTTTCTTGCAATTTTCCTTCCATAATCTTGTTTTTCTCCTGCTTTTGAGCATTTTGATGCTAAACACGCTTCATTTCCCAAGAAAATCAGTGGCTGCTGGACTTGTTTGGCTATCGTGACCACAAAGCACTCAAGAACTGTTTGAAGCCTTCAAGTTTTAGGATCCTTCGTCTTTTTGATCTTAGAAACCCTAGATTTCCTTGGGTAATCCTGTTTCCATAGAAATGTCAAAGGCAGTAGTCATCGACTAGAGCTCCAGCAGTGGAGAGGATCCCTGGTCGAGTAGCGATGAAAGGGAGGTGGATGAAATGATCCGCCAACAAAGCTTGATCGAATCAAGTGCAAGGACAGTTGGAGCTGAGATTGACAAAAATGCATGAGCCAAAGGGCGAAAAGGAACTAGCCAGCTGGACCCTCGAGGTGAGTCGACGACGTCGAACCGATCAAAAGAAGGAAATATATTTCTCCAACCAAAGGGGTCTCATTTTTTTACGAAGAATCCAGAATCTATTCGACGGAAGGCGACTTGTTGACTTTAAGGTCGAAGTATGTAATACCAGATTCGATCGAAATACGTCTGTCTTATCCGAGGGAGCGAGCAGATACACAAAACGATGACTGGTTTTGTGT
Organism: Artocarpus hirsutus; assembly: GCA_946598075.1. Lineage (NCBI taxonomy): Eukaryota > Viridiplantae > Streptophyta > Magnoliopsida > Rosales > Moraceae > Artocarpus > Artocarpus hirsutus. The sequence continues at coordinate 93,996 of CAMOHE010048499.1, read as the reverse complement.
ATATACCAAGTGGTTTGAGGTCAGCCTTCAACTGTCGATTCCAGAGTTTATGATCGAGATTATCAGACACTTCTATATTTCCATGAGTCAGCTCATGCCGAATGGTGTTCGACTACTCATCTCCCTCATGGTTTTGATAGAAGAGGCCAGAATTAAGTTTGACGTATACGACTTCCTTAGATGTTACTATCTGAAACCGAACAGCAAAAATTTGGGTCATTTTTACTTCATCTACAGGCAGTTGAAGCAATTGATAACCGAGTTCGTAAATGCTGAAAGACACTGGGATGAGAGATGCTTTTTTATGTCGATTAACAGCGACTCCCTTGAATTAACTGCTCAATTTCCATTTCCATTCGCTTTTGGTCATATTGGTAAGTATCATAACTTTTTATATTTCAAGCATTAATTCCAACTAATTATAAGCAATCTCTTATCCTCGTAGATTACGAACTGAACCATCCAACACTAATCGATGAGCGATTCCAAGCAAGATTGGACGCATTGCTAGCACTAGAAGGGCAGACTTAGGCAGAAGTCTCGTAACCCGATTGACTCCAGAGGTCCTTGATTTGGAAGAGATTTAGAGAAATTCCCACAGGTATTCCCATTCGATTTTCAAAACGAGTCGATTGGGTTTTTGTGTACACTGATGCACTTTAGTGGTTTTACTGTTTATCAAAATATATTACACCTTTATCTGACGAGAACGTTCATGTCGCAGAGGCCGCATTATCAGCCATGAAGGTTACATTGCCTGCAGCTGATGAGGTGCGAAGGAAGAAAGCCGAAGATAAAGCAACGAAGAAAAGAAGAAAGCATTCTAGCAAACCATCGGTAACCGAGAAGTCGATTCCTCCAACTACTTCTGATCCTCCTCCTCTTCACCCTTTTGACATACAACCCCCACTGTCAAAGAAAACAAAGGGGGTGAGGCTTCTACGTTGACCAGGGACATCGAACAAAGTACTCACGAAAAAACTCTTGATGTTCCAAAAGACATCAGCATTATGGAGGATAAGGAGGCGGCGACTAAGGCAGCCATAAACTTTTATTTTGAGAAAGACGAGGAACGACTTGGTGGGAAGCCGTTTGGTTGGTTTTACAATGACTCGGCTGCGGTGTTGAGGCAGGTAGATTCAATGCAATGTTTTATCCTTGTATTTGGATTGCATCATTTAAAATTGAATTTCAATCATGCAGGCTCTTCTACTTCACAATCTGTTCACGAACAAGGCTGCTCACAAGTATGAGCAAGAGCAGTAGAGAAGTAGGAAGTTTGAAGAAGAGTCAAAATCATTGAGGATTGAAAGGGACAACAAACAAAAAGAGCTTAATACTACGGTAGACACATTGAACAGGTCGAATGAGAAAGTGTTGAACCTATCTAGTAATGTTTGGCTTCTTGAAGAAAAAGTTGATGCCCTGATGAAGGCAATGGCCACAAAAGACAAGGACATCAAGGAAATCAAGGAATAGCTGCTTGAGGTCCATCGCACATCTTCTTTGAAGGCACGACTAGAGACCTTGATGGAATTCAAATCGGGCAAACTCAGCGTCGATATAGTTGACAAAGAAATCAAGGAGCTCCAGAAATTGCTGTCGACGGACAACCAGATTGTTCAAGTCGAATTGGACCATGATGATGTCATTGTGGACCCTTTTGCACCTGAATCAGATGCTGCGGCGATTCCAACTGATGAAGTTGCTGAGCCCTCGACCCTAGAGCCAATCGAGGCCGAAGATGTTCAACTTGCTAAAGGAGAGGACCCTTGAGGGGTTTTTACATTTGAACTATCAATTTTATTTTATATCAAACATCTTATCTTGTCGAAGAAAACCTTCGACTTGAAATTTCAAATTTCAAAATGACATCTTTTGATCAACTATGCTTTCATATCGTATGCATCAAAATTTTAACCTCTAGTTAACCGATAAGTAGTCAGACCATAAACATGATAAATAGAAGAATGCAATTGATCGGACTAAGCATGGCTTGAGGCCAAGAAAGACCTTAAGTTCAAGGGCTTGAATAAATTTCCAATAAAAATGTCTATGAAAACGAATCCAATCAATGAGCATGCTATTTGATTGAATTAATTGAGGTCGAACCATAATTAAAGCCGTGTGTTGTACGTATTAAAATGATTGAATGGATTAAAAATCGCAATTGAGAATAATTGCTCGATATAGCTAAAATTGCCATCAAGATGACGATGTGAAGGCACACAGATCGAGCTGATCAAATGCGCAGTTCAGAATATGTCAACGTGAATGTACAAACCGAACTGGTTACATACACTTGAAAGAGCCATAAGAAGTTCGGTTCGACCTAGAGAGTTTGCGTCGATCTGGTCAAGTCTGAAGTCGAACCACAAAAATGGAGTTTGGAAAGTTTGGGTCTATTTGGTCGAGTCCAAAGTAGCCATAAAGATAGCGTTTGAAGGGTTCAGGTCGATTTGGTCGAGTCTGAAGTTAAGCCATGAGGATGGCCTTTGGAGAGTTCAGATCGACTTGGTCGAGTCCAAAGTAGCCATGAAGATGGCGTTTGAAGGGTTTGGGTCGATCTGGTCGAGTTTGAAGTTGAACCATGAAGATGGCCTTTGGAGAGTTCGGATCGATCTGGTCGAGTCTGAAGTAGCCATGAAGATGGTGTTTGAAGAGTTCAGATCGATCTAGTCAAGTCCAAAGTAGCCATGAAGATGGCGTTTGAAGAGTTCAGATCAATCTGGTCGAGTCTAAAGTGGCCATAAAGATGGCGTTTGAAGAGTTCGGATCGATCTGGTCAAGTCTGAAGCTAAGCCAAAAAGCTTAGTCATGTTTCTTGAAAATAGAACTTGTCAGTCCATATATTTTGGGGAAATAAAATTCAAAATAATAAAGTGACTGCACTCGTTTATATCGTATATGAGCTGCCTACATACCCCTTGTACGGGGATCAAGCCAAACGTAGTTCGATTACATGACATTGCAAAATCAAAAGTTACATGTAGTATTTTCTCAAATGATTCACATTACAGCTTTTTGTTATGAGAAATCCATCGAGCTTCTCTAGCTTGTAAACTCTATCTCGAACAACAGCCTGTATTTAATAAGGCCCTTCTCAATTAGCCACCAAATTTTCAACGTTGGCTTCTTACGTATTCTAAAAGACCTTTCGTAGCATAAGCTCTCCTTCATGGAACTTCCTGACCTTGACCTTTCGGTTGTAATATCTAGCGACAACTTGTTGGTAGCAACCAAGGCGATAGAAGGCCTTTTCCTTTTTTTCATCAATGAGGTCCAGTGCATCCTGCATCATCTCGTCATTTTTCGCTTCGTTCAAAAGAGAGTAATCCACTTGAAGATTTTGAGCAATAACCTCTGCAGGAATAATAGCTTTTGTTCCGTATACGAGTGAAAAGGGTGATTCGCCTGTTGCCCTTCTTGGAGTCGTTCGGTAGGCGCACAACACCATCAGGAGTTCCTCAACCCATCGTCTTTTTCTTGCCTCGAGTTTTTTCTTCAAATTCTTTACTATCGTCTTATTCGTTGCCTCTGTTTGTCCATTTCCTTGTGGGTACCTTGGCGTTGAGAAGCTTAGAATAATATCCCAATCGTAACAAAACTACCTAAAAGATGACGAGATGAATTGAGAGCCATTGTCGGTGACTATCTCTCTTGGGACTCCGAACCGACAGATGATATTCCTCCAAATAAATCTTTTGACATCTCATTCCTTAACGTCCGCAAAGACTTCAGCTTCGACCCATTTGGAGAAATAATGAGTGAGGACGAGCAACTACTTAACTTGTCCGGGTGCCGGAGGAAACGGTCTGACAATGTCCATCGAATACTTCATGAAAGGGTATGGCGAACTGACTGAAGAAAGCTCTTCTGCGGGTTGATGCATAATGGGATTATGCCTCTGGTAGCTATCATATTTGCGAGCAAAGTTTTCATAATCGCTCTGCATGGTCGGCTAGTAGAATCCTTGCCTCTTCACCTTGTTGTACAATGACCTCCCACCTGAATGATTTTCACACGATCCCTCGTGTACTTCTCGAATTACTTTCTTGATCTCATCTTCTTCGAGACACCAGAGATAAGGTCTTGTGAAAGGACGCCTATACAGCTTTCCATCGATCAAGCAAAATCTTGCAGCTTGTACTTTGATCTTTCTCACAGTCTGCCTATCTTCAGGAAGCCAGCCATCACTGATGTACATATGAATGGGCATCCTCTAATCATCCCTAGGGTCGACATAGCTTGTGTTTTCGACTGGTACAATGCTAGGGTCGTCAATCAGTTTCAAAGGGATTGTTCTCCTCTTGCTCACTTCGACGGAAGATCCCAAGTTTGCTAGCGTATCGGCTCTGCAGTTGTGTTCTTGTGGTATATGTTTAACCTTGAAATGATTGAACTGTGCCTTCAGTTTGTTGACTAAACTTAGGTACAGATGCATCTTCTTGTCTCGTGCCTCGAATTCTCCATTGATTTGGTTAACGACTAGCATGGAGTCGCTTTCCAAAAAAAGCCTAGTAGCCCCTAATGTAGCAGTGAGGCTAGTCCCAGCTACAACGGCCTCGTATTCGGCTTTGTTGTTAGTAGCCTTGAACCCTAATCGAAAGCTTTGTTCAATCTCCTCACCAGTTGGGGACTTCAAAACTACTCCTATTCTTGACCCTTTTTCGTTGCTTGAACTGTCGACTTGCACAATCCATGCTCCTGATCCCTATTCTTCAGCCTTGTAAGTTAGTTCTGCTATGAAGTCTGTGAGCACCTGAGCCTTCAATGCTGTCTGAGGTTTGAACTCAATTTCAAACTTCATCAGTTCGACCGCCCATTTTGTCATTATGCCAGATACGTCAGGCTTATGCAAAATTGTTCTCATCGGGTATGATGATAGCACCACAATAGTGTGTCCTTGAAAGTACGGATGGAGTTTTTGAGCCGATATGACGAGTGTAAGTGCGAGCTTTTCGACGATTGAGTACCTCGTTTCAGTGTCCAACAGGGTGTGGCTAACGAAGAATACTGGTTTTTGATCAGCATCATCTTCTAAAACAAGAGTTGAACTCACTGCCGTTTCTGAAACCCCCATGTACAAGTAGAACGGTTCGCCCTCTTTTGGTTTCGATAGGATCGGTGAAGTTGTCAAATACTTCTTCAGTTCCTGGAATGCTGACTCTCATTGTTCGTTCCATTTGAACTTTGTATTCTTTTTGAGCAACTGGAAAAAAGGAAGGCATTTGTCAGAGCATCTCACAATAAATCGACTCAGTGCTACTACTCGGCTAGTTAGTTTCTGGATTTCTCGTTTGGTTCTCAGAGAAGGCATTAATTGGAAAGCTTTAATCTGATCAGGATTCACCTCGATTCCTCGCTTCATGACGAGATATCCCAAGAACATGCCGCTCGTCACTCCGAAAGTGCATTTCTTTGGATTCAGCTTTATGCCATATTTTCGAAGAATGTCAAAGCATTCTTGCAAATGCTGAACATGAAGATGAGCCTGCAAAGACTTAACCAACATGTCATTAATGTAAACCTTCATATTCTTACCAATTTGTTGCTCAAACATCATATTGAGAAGTTGTTGGTAAGTCGCTCCCGTATTCTTCAGCCCGAAGGGCATGACTTTAAAAACAAAAATCCCCTGCTCTATTATAAAGGCAGTCTTCTCTTGGTCATCAGGGTGCATTAGGATTTGATTGTAGCCAGAGAATGCATCGAGGAAGCTTAAAATCTCATGTTCAGCTGTAGCGTCCATGAGTCGATCGATGTGAGGCAACAAATAGCTGTCCTTTGGACAAGCTTTGTTAAGATTAGTGAAGTCGATACACATGTGCCACTTCCCATTTTTCTTTTTCACAATTACCACATAAGCGAGCCAATCAGGATACTAGACAGGATGTATAAAGCCAGCTTCAAGTAATCTCCTCACTTCATCCTTGACCATGTTGTTTCACTCGATTTTGAGTTTCCTCCTCTTCTGTCGGACTGGTTTATGTTCTGGGTCGACGCTCAGTCGATGGGAGATTATATCCGGGTCGATTCCAGGCATATCTACACGGGACCATGCAAAAGAATCAGCATTAGCTCTTAAAAAATTAATTATTTGGGATTTTATACCCTCATCGAGCTGCGACCCGATTTTCACTGTATGCCTTTCGTCTTGTGGGTCGATTTGGACTTCGTCAAGCTGTTCTAGAACAGATTTGATGCAGTTTTGGTTGCTCGTTTCGTCCTGCTGGTTCATCTATAATTGCTATAAAGCCTTTTTCTGTTTCATGGCTGTGATGTAACAGCTCCTTGCCGCCTCCTAGCTTCCTCGAATTTCCTAAATATCTTACTTCATCCGGAACCTTATTATTTGATGGTATGTGGAAGGGACTGCCTTCATGGCATGGATCCAAGGCCTTCCAAGAATGATATTATACCCAGACGGGCAATCCATGACCAGGAAATTTGTCAACTTGTTTTCTCCCGTTGCATATACTGGGAGCTTGATTCCTCCAATGGCCGTTGTCGCTTCAGCATTGAATCCTACCAATGACGTTGGGGATTTTTTGACTTCCTCTTCACTGATTTCCATCTCTTTTAGCATCGAGAGGAATAAAATGTTGGCAGAACTTCCATTATCTACTAGTATTCGGCTGATTTTGCAGTTTGCGATATTGAGTTTTATAACAAGGGTGTCATCATGCGAAGTGTCGAGCCTAAACGCCGCGTCGCTATGAAATGAAATGACATGCTTGCAGTGTTCACTATCGAACGAGCTGACAGTCGCCTGATTTGCTCTCCTTTGATGCATCTTCATCTGATTTACAGAATCACCGCTGAAAACTAAGCCACCACAAGTGGCTCCAATTATCTTCCTAACTGGTGGTGGTGATGCTGTCTTGTCTTGGTCTTGTCGGTCTCTTCGTCTTCCTCGCTCCTTACCAAGACCATACATTCTCCTTCCTCGTTTAGATAGATACTCCCTCAGGTGACCTTTGTTTAGAAGCTCCGTGATCTCATATCGTAGGGCCTTACACTCGACCGTCAAATGTCCCGTATCTTTATGAAACTCGCAATATTTTGACTAGTCGCGCGAACGGTTTGGTGCCATCTTACCTGGCCATCGAATGTAATCTTTTCCTTTGAGTTGAGTGATGAGTTCAGATGGCGATATGGTCAGAGCGTATTTAGGCGACGACAAGGGTCTTGCTGTGGATCGAGGCAGGTCTTCTTTTCGCCTCCACTCCCTCTTCGACGGTGTCCTCGTTCTTCTTCATCGATTCGATTGTAGTGCCTGCTTCTGACTCCATCTGCTTTGATCTTTCGTTCTGGTGAACTCTCGCTCGCATCTTTCCTTTTCTTTTTCCAAATCGATCCACCCCTTGGCTCTGTTTAGAGCTTCCTAAATCGTCTGTGGGTAGTCAGAGCATATGCTATTCTTAAAGGGTGACTTATGCAGGAGTCCTTTTTTCAGTGCTTCTCTAGCTGTTCCATCTTCCAAGTCTAAAATCTCTGATAGCGCTTTACTGAACCTCTTGATATAAGCTCTCAACGACTCGCCCAAGGCCTGAATGATAGACCATAAATTCTTGGTCGTTTTTCTCGACTTGATATGCATGAAATATACCTTAATAAATGAGTCTGCCAAATCCTCAAAGCTATCTATCGATCCAGTCTGCAAGTTGCTAAACCATTGAAGTGCTGGACCTTTAAGCAACTGTGCAAATAACTTGCACATTATTTCATCGAGAATAGAGTCCGGGATACTGGTAGCACTGACTACATTCTTGTGTTGCAGCAGGTGGTCTTTTGGGTCTGAGGTTCCATCAAATCGAGCGAACACGATGTTTCTAAACTTTGGTGCTACTATCGAAGTAATCATCTTCATTAGTGGGGTATCTTGAATGTTTTTCAAGATGTCATCCAATGCTAGGGTCTTGCTTGTGGCTTTGGAAACCTTCTATTCTATTTTATCTTCCATGAGTTTGGAATTCTGCTCGAGCATCTCCCTCATCATCAATTGAATTGACTCGGTGTCATCCAAGTGGTAGCTGCTACTTCTTCCAATCGAATGGTTGGTCCTTCGCCCACTTCTCTTTCAATTGTCTCATCACTCCTGTTGAATTCCATGCGATACTCGTCATCGTGGTAGTTGTCGTTGTAGGTGTGGTTGTGGCTGTAAAAGCCGCTAGTGTGGCTGCTGGTGTCGTACTAAAAGGTGTGTACAGGGGCTGCATCCTCCCAATAGGGCTATAGGGTTGTCAAGTTCCTAGTTATGGCATTTGGTACTGCCACTGTGCTGTTGATGACACTGGGATTGTCGAGTATCCGTAGTAGGGATGGTAGTAAGACTACGAATCCATCTAGGAGTTTTGATAACTAATTTGGCTTCTCAAAGCCAAATTTTCACTACCAAGTTGCTCCAACCTTTTGTCATGTTCTTGCGAATGCGCCATTTGTTCCTGGAACAATTTTTAAAGGGTTTCGACTTCTGCTGCAAGGGCTTCCATTTATTGGCTACACTGGGGAATTGCTTTAGTCTGTTCAGCTTCAGTCTCCAAAGTATGCTGGTTGTCGTTGTCTGCCATTTGAATCCGAGTCCAAGATCCTAGAGTTGATGACTTGAAGGCCCCACGGTAGGCGCCAAACTGTTGACAGTGAATCTACAATCAAGATGCTAAAATTCCAAATTAAGTTACTGGAAACTAAGGCCCTCAAATCACTGTTAAATGGACCTGTTAACTTGAATGTATGCACAAAATTAGGATAAGATAAACAAATAATTCAGAAATAAAAGAACACGTAAGATTTATAGTGGTTCACTCTGTTAATGAAGAGCTACGTCCACTGTAATTTACTATGAAATACTGAGAATAGATTACAAGGGGAAATGAGAAAGTAAATTTGTAGAGTTTCAGTATTTACTTTTTTCGTCTTTTTTTTTTCCAACAAAGCAACCTTCCCCCTATATATAGAGCATAAGAAAGAATCGTGGCCATCAACTGTCAGGTGGAGTGGGGTAGTGCTTTATAAGTAACTATAATAGTGGGACACATGTCGGTTGATGATTAGCTATAAAATCATGTCTTCCTCATGTTTCGGTCCAAGACTTGACGTGTTTTAACCGTCAAAACGTGCTATTAACTGTCGAATCAAGACAATCGATCCAGATGAACAAAGGCCTGAAAGAGTGCGGATTATTTTAGATGAAAAGCTTTCGGAAGAAGTAATCGATCCAAACGAACCGAATGAATAGCCGATTTGATTGAGATGATCTCGTTTGATTCGTTCAGCCATCATTATTGGGCCGCCAGGGCCCGTGGGCAATTTGGGCTAGACCGAATTGTACCTTAACAGTATGTTTTCACTTGTTATGCATAAAGTTTTAAAGATTAAGTAAAAGGTTGCAATGTATTTGCAATAATTATGTTTAAAGTATGTTTGCTTTTTGTTGACGCATAATGTTTTACAATTTTAGTTATAAGTTTTATGTTGTATTTGTTATGTAATAAGTTTTACAGAACAAGTTATGATTTGCAAATATGTTTGCATATGATATGATTGCATTTGATATGCTCATTAAAGTTAATAAAAAGGTAAAGTAAAGATAAAAAGAAAGTGTCGTACCAACCTCCTTGATGTGAGGTACACAAGTAAAATTAAAGTTTTGAGCTCCTTGATGTGAGGTACATGACCTCGATGTTCGATGGTCTCAAGTCTTCCACAAGGGAAGCATCATGTTCATGTCTCATGATTAATGATGTTGGTACGAACAATAAAGTTTGTAAGATAAAGAAAGTTAAGGAACAAAGATAGAAAGTTAAAGTAAGAAAAGAATGCTAATAAAACGCTCATAATTGAATGATCTTAATTGAGCCTAAAAGAAATTATGCATTCCATTTTTGCGTGAATTCCTTTGTATGAAATATTTATATGTTATGTTATGAAAAACATTCTAAGAAATGTTTTACGTCAAATGTTTATGAAAAACATTTTTATGTTTACAAGAACAGATTTATGAAGGATGTTCAAGAAAAATATTTCAAAAATGTTTTATGAAAAACGTTTCAAAAATGTTTAAAGAAAAATGTTTATGGAAAACGCTTTAAGAAAAAGGTTTTTATGAGAAAAGCTTTTCAAGCATGTGAAAATGATTTGTGAGATTTTGTTTGAACTTACTGAGCGTAAGCTCATAAAAGCTCCTTCATGCTATAGGCAGTCCTAAGGGTGACCAGTAGGACTTGTTTGAAGAGCTCGGTACTACTTTAAAGGATTAGATGTGGAGCAAACTATTGTAATTAATAACATGCATTTGAAATCGTAGTTTGGAAAAGCATTCCCAGGATCTTTACGTACATTGTTTTCAAAGTTTTAAGAAAATCAAAGTCGCAAGAAATTATAATTAGTTAATTATAACAATTTACTTTTCCATAAACATTATGTAAATAGTTTGCTAATATCATTTAAAAATTAAATGGCCTTTGAAAAACAAAAGATAAAATTATTTGAACACAGCTCGGCCGGCAGGCAACTTTTAATTTCGGCAGGCCGAACTCAAGTGTTAGGCAATGTCTCAACTCGAATTGTGATAGAAGTCGCAACAGCTTTTTTAAAATGTTTTAAAGGATGTAAAGGAAAAAAATTTATCCAGTATTTTTCTTACTAAGTGAGTAAGATTAATTCTTACAAAATGAGGTTTAAAGAAAGTAAAGTGACTAGCTGAAAAGGTGGGTCGTCACACCCTAACCCTAAACCTAGCATTTTTTCTAATTGCTTTGAACCATATATTCTTAGTAAAAACTATTATTTTATCGTTTTCCTTTATAAACCATAGTTTTTCAAACATCAATTCTTGTTTTAAAGTTGATGTGATGTTTTTTCTCGTTTTAAACCTTTAAATTCCAAATATTGGTTCAAAACTACCGATTAAACCATATGGTTCAAAGCTACTAGTTAAAACTACAAAGTTTAAAACCACATCATTCCAAACTTCTACACTAAACGAACCCTGTTGATGCTTACCAATGAGTGGCGCATGGTAGTCAGATGGCTTTTCCTTGCTCTCCTCTACCTGTAACAAGAGGAGGGACGCTTTGGAGGTAAAAGAGGGACACCAGTAAGGTATTGGACAAGGGCTCTCTGACGTTCAAGGCAGGAGCTGCTCAGTAGAGAACAAGAGCTATTTAGTTGGGAAGGAGCATGCTTGCTTGAGCTGTAGTAAATGCACTCCATTTATAAGTTGCCACTTGGACTAGGTGTTAGGTGGGTTTTGCCCACGACCCGTGTGTCACATCAAGGCTTGTTAGTTGGTAGGAGACAAGTGTCATAGTCCTCATCAGTGGATTAGTCTCCATCCAACGACGAGAAGTTAGCCACTTGTTGACTCCTTGTGGCAAGTGACAGCCTGTTTGCAGGTTAGGACAACCTGACCCAAGCTGGTGTCGACCCAAGGAGGCGATCGTACGTCGTAGCTCGGAGGGCCCTGAAGAGCACCTCGAATAGATGAGCCAAGCTCAAAGGGGTTTAATACTGCACTCCTAACTACTTCCGCCGAGCATATTTGCCAACCATCAGGAACACGTTCCTCGACAGAGACGCTGAGCTCACCCCCAACAGTAGACCCTAAGTTCACGTGGTCAGAGCTTGCTGGTTGAACTATGCTGAGAGGGTGAGGTCGGCTTAGATTGGTGCTTAGGCGGTGTCCCAGGGTGACAGAAGATGAAAGGTCACGCGATGGAGCTTGAGGGGACACGTGTCGACACACGGTTGACTGTCTCCCTGACGAGCATAATCATTGCGCCTCTTTGTTTTTGTGCCCAAGTTTTGTGCCTAAGGTGGCTATAAAGATGAGCATGCTTTCCGTTATTTAAATGCATAAGTACCGTCAGACTTCGTGACTTTCAAGTTTTAGTTACTAAGCTATAGTTCATGACTTGAGAAATTTTAAACTTTCTCGAGCTTCCAAAACCTGAATAGGTAATTTCTTGAGAAGTACACTTAGGAAATGAGTGACCATAGTGACTTTTACACCTTAGAGGTTTCCTAGTTGGACAGCAGCACTAAGACTGACCGATTGACTACTCTAGAGGTTGACATTGAAGGAGTATCCTCGGGACATGACGGAACGGATCGACTGGCCAAAATATTAAGTCTTGGGGCTGGGATGGTTCTGAATAAGTATTCCTAGACTTGCTAGATGGAAGACGCCCGGTCGGCCATGTAGGGGTAAGGATCTGTACATCAGAGTTGCCGCTGCTAGCATGTCCCAAGTTACAGCTCAGGAACGAGCCAGCCTGGTGGCGGCTATTGATGCGTCGAGCACGTCTGGCCGAGATACTGGGGTCCTTGCCCAAGTTACAAATCAGGTGATCATAGATATTTTTGACTAGGATCAGCTAGTCGGGGTAGCGAAACCCAAGAAGGTTGCTGTCGAGGTAGATGAGGACGTCGAAAGGCATGTCGTGACCAGGGTTTAGGGCATCGTCGCCTATGAAAATTCTCAACCTGGCCAGACCTCCGTTGTTGGGTATACATGCTCCATGACTCGAGGTTGGCTTGATACACTCTATCAGGAATATAGGATCCCAGAAGACGTGGACCTTCTCTTGCCCGAGGAAGGGGACTCGTTGTTGAACTCGCTCGTCGATCACATTACATTGTACGCCGAGTTTTTTGGGCTAGACTTTGTCTACCTTTCAATCCATTCCTTCACCGGGCTTTGAATAATCTCAACATTTGCCCTACTTAGCTAAACCCGAATAGCTATCATTGCATGGTTGGGATGTACATACTTTAGAAGTACTACTGGGCTACTAAGATGCTGTGGGAAGCATTTAAGCAGTGTATAAAATGAAGAAGCTTCCTTGGCAGTTGGGATGATACTACTTCATCGGTTTCAAGAAGGACTTCATCTTAGGTAACCACAACTCGGATAAGCTATAGAAATTCGAGTGGTTTGTCATCAGGGGAAATTACCTAGCCTGAGCAGGCAAGTTAGTGCCCAAGGACCAAGAGATCCTGACCAAGTTCGAGCAGGGGCACGTTTGGTCGAAAAGACCTTGGGCACTAAATTAGTCACCAAAGCAATAGAGGACTTATACAATAAGCTTGAGTCTTCTCGGTAGCAAACCTTCTTGCTCCGGAAGACCAATCTCCAATGTTACGACTGGTTTGAGGAATCCAGCCAAATAAACCCTCGCACAAACACCCAGCCTGCCCGGTCGGCCAAGCAGGTCATTGTCGCAAGGTCAGGTGCTAACAAAATCTCAGGGCCAAGCACCAGTCGATCTAAGTGGCCAACAAAGGAGCCATCATAGTCTAGTTTCAAGGACTCACCAAGTGGTTCCTTCGACCTGGGGCTACTAGTAGCAGACGAGGACCTCGATGTCGTGATCAGGCTTCTCTATCTGTTGCGCCAGCTCTAGATGAACGATAAGCTTTGATTTTTTTCTTATGTGTTTGTGCCTGTCGAGCTTCTTCTAACTTGAGAAATTATTTATTGCAGATATATATTTCTAGCAAGCATCAAGAAAGGAGCTGCAGAAGATGATAGAGAACTTTTATCGATCAAAGGGGAAGGCCATGGCCGAAGTGAAGAGAAAAAGGATGCTGAGGCCAGAATAGTCAGTTCCCCTACCATCGCATCCAACAAGGGCTGAAGCATCTTTAAGCGAGGACCAGCTGCCAACCACCGAGACAGCCAAGCAACCACCAATGACAGAGACACCAAGGAGGCGCCGAGCCACCCGTCGCTTAATGATCAAGTCCATCAGGTCATTTTTTCAGAGTCTCCTAGAAGAAAGCTATGAGAGCCTGTTTGGAGCTGCCTTTGGCTTCTCCGCCAAGGTATGTTGAGTCCATATCCCAAGCATTTTTTAACTTGTTCCTTTCAATTTTTCATGCTCTACCCATGTTTCTTTCTTCAGGCCTGTACATTGCTAGAAATGGCCAACATTGCCAGCACACGCGAGTTTGGCTTTGAAAAGCTGAGAATTGAGAAGGCCATATAGGAAAAGGCTGAGGCAGAAAAGGCCTTGGAGCTAAAGGTTGTCGAGCTTGACAAGCTGAAGGCCAACCTTGACTGGGTCAAGGAAGAGACGAGACTTACCCAGGAGGATACTCATAGGGCAAGGTTCGACGTCAACCAAGCTTGGAATGATCTTCAGGCCACCCAAAAGGAGCACGGTCACTTTTTAAGGGGGGGGTTACCCGGTCGGCTCACTCAAGCTGTCAAAGAATTCAAGGCTTCTGCAGAGTATGTGGGCAACTACTATCTTGGGATAACCAATGTGTAAGATCACATTTTGGAAAGGCATCCTGAGGTAGCCGACTTCAACTAGTCCATTATCATTGAGCGAAATCCAGATGAAGAGACTAGGCAGGTCGACCAAGAGGTGGTGGTGAATTTGGACAGTGATGATGGAAACGGTGAGGGTGACAATGTAGGGTACAAGGCCCAAGGTTGACTTGATTTTTGGTTTTTTGTAATTCTCCATCTGGGCTTGGGAGGTACTTGTACCTCCCGAGACATTTTAATTTGAATTTTATTGTTAATGAAATTTTCTTTCATTCCAAGTTTCTTGTTCCTTGAAAATGTAACTTTATAGTTTTCTATTCCAAGTTTAATATTTCTCAGATATGAAATGTTAATTCCATTTTCAATTTAAATGCTTCTTGGGGACGAAATGATAATTTCGTTTTCCTCAAGTTAAAAACCTTCTCATGAATGAAATATTGGTTTCATTCTTCCAAGTTGAATGTTCCTTAGGAACAAACTTTCTTGAAAACAAAATTGACATTTCATTTTTTTTGAGTTGTATGTTCTTCGGGAACAACTTTCTTGGAAGTTAAATGCAGTCGGATCTCATGTTCACCAAGTTTAGCCAAGTAGGAGAGGTCCATTTCTTGGCCGGGTTAATTACAATGGCGTTTAGTACCCTATAGCCCCCCTTAGGCTTATTTAAGTTCATTTGAACTTTTACAAGTTTAATCATGGTTGGGAGTTATGTTCCGGGGATCATCACCATATCAGGGCGACTCTTGGTCGGGGCTTCCATATGGTGGCAGGCCAGCGGTTGGTATCATGCCGACCAACCCCCTAGTCCAGTTAGTCGAGATGATTCTGCCTTTTCAAAAGTTGTAGTCGAGTCCCCTGGACCGAAGTTAGGGCCCCATTCTTCGAGAGTTGTGTCTTTTTTAACACAGATTGCTCAGAGAAATTGTGTAGAATGGATATTTTTATTAACATTTCTTTTTTACATCTCATCCTACTTAGTAAGCTTATAAAAGTATAGCCAGAGGTCAAAAAAGGTGTTCCAACTTTGTTAACAAAAGAATTTCTTCAAGTGTTCGGCGTTTCAAGGATGACTGAGATGTTCCCTTCCATGTCAAACAGCTTATAGGTGCCAGGTTGTATGATTCCAAGCACTCTGTACGGTCTATCCTACTTTGGCCTAAACAACCCTAGCACGGGTTGTTAAACGGTGACCTTCTTTAGCACCAAGTCACCAACTTTAAAGCTCCTCGGTTAGACCCGCTTGTTATAATACAGAGCAACCATTTGATTCTTCACCATAGTGTGAATCGCTGCTCAGTCTCTTTTCTCCTCGAGCATATCAAGCTTGGACATCATGATCTCAACATTTTAGAGCTTATTGAATTATTCAATCTTGAATCTTGGTAGGCCAACTTCAGCCAGGATAACCGCTTCAGCCCCATAGATGAGGGAGAATAGAGTCTCTCCTATGGCAGTTTAGGCTACAGTTTGGTATTGCCAGAGCACTTTTAGGAGCTTGTCGATCCATGCTCCTGTGAGGTTTTTGAGTTTTTTCTTTAGGTTATCCTTGATAGTTTTGTTAACGGCTTCAACTTGCCCGTTGCTCTGAGAGTAGCAAGGAAAGGAGAAGACCTTTTTGATGCTACTCGTACAGTCGGAGTAGACTTGAAGATTCAAATTGCTTGGCATTATCGGTTACAATGGTGAGTGGGATTCCAAACCAGTAAATGATGTTCTTTCAAATGAAGTTGGTGCCCTTTGCCTCAGTCATACTGGTGCATGGCTTAACTTCCATGCACTTTGTGAGGTAGTCGATGGCCACGATGTAATACTTGAACTGTAACCTAGCTTGGGGAAGTGGTCTGATCATGTCAATGGCTTATTTGGCAAAAGGACAGGCAGAACTCACCGAGGTGAGGGGTTCGACGTGGTGTCCTATAGTCTTAAAAAACTACTAGCACTTGAGGCATTTTCGCACAAAGTCTTTGCAGTGTTGCTTCATGGTCGGCCAGTAGTAACCTTGCCGAAGACATTTCTGAGCTAAGGACTATCGCCTTGCATGGTTGCTACACAGCCCTTTGCAGATTTCCTTCATCAAATAACAGGCTTCTCAAGTCCAACGCACCTTAGACATGGGGTAGTGTAGTCTCGTCGGTAAAGCTTTTCATCGATCATCGAATACTAGGCTAGGCTATTACAGATCCGGCGTGCCTGTACTCGGTCATCGGGTAATTAGGCTGTGGTTAGGTATCGGATGATCAGGTCCGTCTAAGTGAATTCTTGTTTTTTGACTACACTAACCACTTCTTTGGTGATACTTGGCCCCACCAATCTCTTAATAGGGACCGACGTAAGTTCGCTATCGCCTAAACCTAAGACCAGTGAGCAAGGGCGTCGGCCTTGGAATTTTTAGTTTAGGGGATTGATTTAAAGAATAAGCTTTAAATTGCCCTAACAATGCTTTGACTTCTCGCAGGTATACAGTCATAGATTCTATTCGAGCTTGGAATCCCCCGATAACCTGTTAGACGATAAGCATGGAGTCACTATATACGATCCACTCCAAGGTCTCTTTCAATTCTAAGCCCAGCCAATAGTGCTTTATACTCGGCCTTCATACTCAGCCTTATTGTTGGATGCCTTGAAATCGAAGCGAAGGGTGTAGATTGCTTTATAACCATCCAGGCTGGTAAAGACCAACCTGGCACCCGACCCATCGACGCAAGATGATTTGTCCACGAAGAGTTGCCACTCAGGCTCTAGTTTGGAGACGTCACCACCTCCGCTGCCGCTGGAAGGTCTAGATCTTCTACTAAGGCCTTCTCAATAGATGGAGTGTTCTACGCGACATCAGTGAATTCGACGATAAAGTCAGTCAAGGCTTGGGCCTTGATGGCCGACCTCAAAATGAAGTGAATATCGTATTACCTGAGCTCTACCGACCACTTCACCTTCCACCCAGATATCTTCATGCTTTTGAGGACTTGCCATAGCGGATACTTGCTTGGAACCTAAATGTTATGGCCTTGGAAGTATGGTTGAAGTTTTCGAGCCTAGGTGATGAGGGCAAATGCAAGTTTTCAAGGGAATGGTACCTCTCCTCGACACCCTGGAATGTGTGCCTTGTATAATAGATAGGCTTCTAGGTCCCATCTTTTTCTCAAACAAGGATTGAGCTTATGGCTTTCTCGTATATGGCTAGGTCAGCGTACAATATCTCTTCCAACAAAGGTTTAGATAGGAGCGGGGGTGTGGCTAAGTATCTTTTAAGGTTCTAAAAAGCTTCCTCACACTCCTTGCTCCACTTAAACTTCCCCTTAAGTACCAGAAAAAACAGATGGCACTTGTCAGTAGATCGGGAGACGAATCTGGATAAGGCTGCAACCATACCGGTCAGCTTTTGTACCTCATTGACTATGCAAGGTGAATGCATGTCAATCACCACTTGGGCCTTGATGGGTTGACCTTAATCCCTCTCTAGTTCACCATGAACCCGAGAAACTTACCCAAGCTAACCCCAAATGCAAACTTGGCCGGGTTAAGTTTCATCCCATATACTCAGAGTATATCAAAGCTTGCTCAGAGGTTAGAAATATGGTATGTTGCACAGATAGACTTGACGAGCATGTCATCCACGTACACTTCCATGGTATTGCCAATCAACTGAGCAAACATTTTGTTGACAAGGCGCTGGTAGGTAGCTCCAGCATTCTTTAGTCCGAAGGGTACAACCATGTAGCAAAAGAGACCTTAGTCGACAGTGAAGGCTATTTTGATCTGGTCTTCCTCGGCCTTCTTGATTTGATTGTAGCTGGAGTACGTATTCATAAAGCTCAGCAATTCATGTTCAGCTGTCGCGTCCATGAGCTGATCTATTCAAGGTAGTGGGAAGCAGTTCTTGGGGCAAGCCTTGTTGAGGTTGGTGTAGTCAATATAGACATGCCACTTTCCATTGGCCTTCTTAACCGGGATTGCATTCGTCAGCCACTCCGAATATGAGACTTCTTAGATAAACCCGGCCTTCAAGAACTTCTATACTACCTCATTGATAGCGGCATACCTCTCCAGGTTGAAAGCTCTTTGCTTTTGGATGACCAGTTTGTAGTTGGGTCAGAAGTTAAGGTGATGGCAAATAACGCCAGGATCAATGCCGGGCATGTCTTTGTGAGAGCACGCAAATACATCCTGATATTTCATAAGAAACTTCTCTAGGTCATCCCGGATATTAGGTTTTAGCTGAGAACCGAGTTAGGATGTTTGGGGTCCAAATTATATGGCACTAAATCCTCCATCGGTGTAGGTCTCACTTCTTCATCAGGAAGTTAGGGATCTAGGTCTGACAGCATCTTGAATGCTTGCTCGACAGGAAATGGTACTTCATCTACTTTATAAATAGCCGAGACACTTAATTGTCGAGCTGAGGCCCTCTTTACAACATTTGCATAACAGTCCCTAGAATCCCTTTGCCATGACCTTATTACTTTGACCCCATTCTCTGTTGGGAACTTCATCGCCAAGTGGTAGGTAGAGACCACGGCCTTTAGGGTGTTCAAGGTTGCCTGCCCAATGATGATGTTGTATTAGGAGGGTTTATCGATGACAAGGAAGTTGACGATGTGTGTTACCCGAGTGGCCTCTCCCCAAAAGTGACCGGTAAGCTGACCTTCCCAACAACTCGGACGCACTCTCTAGTGAAGCCATATAAAGGGGTCTAGACCGGGATGAGGGTGGTATTATTGATCTTTAACTTGTCGTAGCCCTGCTTAAAAAGAATATCGGTTTAGCTACCATTGTCGATCAGTACCCGTCGAATAATATTGATGGTAATCTATAGTTCGCACACGAGGGCGTCGTTGTGCAGGTGAACATGTTTGTCTGCCTTTTCCTTAGTGAAGGTGATCGGGACATCTTGTTGTTGGTAGATTTTATTGATGTGCTTAGACATGTTCATGAGGTCGCCCCTCCCGACTAGCCGAGCCTCCCGAGCATAAGCCTGTCGTCCACTCGAAGTGTCGGTAACTAGCCCTCCAAAAATTGTATGAACAATGTTCAGGGGTTCCGAGGTGTTCCCATTATTACGTAAGCGGCTTTGGGTATCCTGGGTTGGCTAGTTGTTTCCCCTGGTTATAGAGCTGGGAATTAGGACTCGCTCAAAGAACTCCCACAATTGCGTATCTCAGACTAGCCTTCAATATGGTCTTTGGGCTAAATGCAATCGCGAGTATTGTGTCCTACATCCTTATAAGAGTTATAGTAATTGTTTTGATCCCTCTTGGTCTTGCTCCTCTTCAACTTGGGTGGATCAACCCGCAAATTTCTACCACTCACCTAGGCGAGCACCTTATCGATGCTAGCAACCAAGGGTGTGTAGCTCTGAAACTTCCCGGTTGGCACCTTTGACTTCTCGATCTTCTTTTTCTTCTTCTACTTCTTGTTCTGCTCAGCGTTTGATTGCTCAGGTGCCAATCTCTAATTCTTCTCCTTGTTTTTATCGCTGCTGCTGCCTTCTTCTCGACGACTTTTCTTGTACTTGCCTGCGTTAGCATACCTCTGTGCGTAGTTCAGCATTTAAGAACATGTGCTCCACTGCTCAAAGGCAAGTGACCAGGTAAGTTTTTCGTCTCGGAGACCCCTTACAAAGGCATGCTTTAAGGTCTCATCTTCAATATGCCTGACCTCAAGCGCGACTCAAGTAAATCAGTTTATGTAATCCCTAACATTCTTATCCCCCTACTTAACAGTATAGAGGTGAGTTGCTTCTTTTCTTCTCATCTTCATCGTAGAAAAAGCAGCAGAGAAGGCATCAGACAATTGGCAGAATGAGGTGATGGTGGCTGGCTCTATCTGCCTGAACCATTGCCAAGCAGGTTCGGTCAAGGTGAGCAAAAAGGCCTTACACATGGCCGCGTCTCTGGCGTTTTACAAGAACATGTGTCCTCAGTAGAGCTCCACGTACTTGTCGGCGTCGATCGTCCTATCATAGGCTTTAATTTGCAAGACCTTGAATTTCGGTGGCATGGGGGCCTGCATAATGGCATCTGTGAATGGTGTATATTGCATGCCACCTTCGTCGACCCCAAATTTGCTATTACAGATTTTGTCAATCTGGCGTTGTAGCTCCCGAAACTGGTGGCTATTGGTATCTTCGGGCAATTCCACCCTGTACGGGGCACCACCCTCAACCCTGTCGCCAATCTCGGGTTGCTGGTCTTGTCGAACATCTCTTTGTTGTCTAAGTTGATCAAAAATCAATGCTTGAGATCCTTGTAGTGATTGTTCTCGGCCTCCTTGAGGGCCAAGTCGGCCTTTTCGGACAAGCCTATTGTTTGCCGAGACTCACTTTGTGGATCATTTGAAGTGCTCAGAGTCAACTTCATTTGTTTCTCTAGACGCCTGTCCTGCTCGACCTCTGGCCTGGTCTGACTAGGCTGGGGAAGGAGGACATGAGCTTGCTGATGCTCTGCTTGTTGCTATGTGAGTTGCTGTATAAGTATCTGAACAACGTTTGTTAGGTCTCGATAGGGTCCTAGGCAACCAGATCATTCACCTATTCGGCTCTTGCCGCTCTGCTTTGACCCTCGAATCGAGACCTTGTAGCTTGGGGATGGCCTCTAAGTCTGCCTAGGTTTTGGTTTTGGTTTCGGGCTTCTCCCGACCCCTCCTGTTAGGGACCCTCATCCCAAGTATTACCTCATGTTACCATCCTTGGATCACGAGCTGAGTTGTGGTAGGTGACTTTGAGCGAAGGCGTAGGTACCCTCTTTCTAGCACCAAAATGTTGATGCTTGCCAGTGAGTGGCAGCGAATCAATACCACGTGAGGCTGCGCACGGTGGTTGGACGGCTCTTCCCTGCTCGCCTCTAATTACTCAGAAGTATCTGCAATAAGAGGAGGGACGTTTCAGAAGTAAAAGGGGGACATTGGTAGGGTACTAGATAATGGCTCTCCGATGCTCAAGGTAGGTGTGCTTGACAGAGAACGGGAGCTAGTTAGTTAGAAAAGAACACGCTTGCCTGAGCTGCAGTAAATGCACTCTATTTATAGGTTGCCACTTAGACCAGGTGTTAGGTGAGTTTTGCCTACGACTCGTGTGTCACATCAAGGTCTGTCAGGTGGTAAGAGACAAGTGTTCTGGTCCCCGTCGATGGATTAGTCTCCATCTAGTGTTGGGAAGTTAGCCATCTGTTGACTCCTTGTGGCGAGTGACAGCCTGTTTGTAGGTTAGGACAACCTGATTTGAGGAGGCGATTGTTAACGTCGTGGTCCAGAAGGCCCTGAAGAGTACCTCAGATAAACAAGCCGAGCTCAAAAGGGTTCAATACTGTGCTCCCAACTACTTCCGTCGAGTATATTTGCTGACCACCAGGAATAGGTTCTTCGATGAAGGCTCCGAGTTCACCCCCAACAAACCCTAATTTAGATGGTAAATAAATACACTGCTTCATGACGTATCAAAAGTCTTCGACCATATTAGATAACTACTTTCATCTTTTGCTTTCTCAGGGATCCTTAACTAAACGAAAAAGAAAGAGCAAATTGCCCACTTTCATTCTTCTTCTTCGTAATATCTTCAGTGCTATCGCAAACAATAACCTCCCAAAAAAGACAATCCAAAAGACGAAAGCCATTACCACCAACTCCAAAAAATTGAACTAAAAAAACGTTGCAATAATTTTTGGTCTCCTTTTTAAAAAATTTAAAAATTTAAAATGCCATAAAATTTTTCATATAATTACTCACGAATATATTCTTTATTTGAGACTTTATTCACAAGTGAGGACCAAGCTCGACAGGATCACAATAATTTATGCGGAACAAATACTTTGAGTGCTCAACCACAAATCTTACAAGATCCAGTCATCATACGAAATAAAGGCACTACAAGCAGGATGCCAAATAGAAAGCATGGCGATTGGGAACTCAAACTCAAACTTGTGAAAAGAAAATGCAGTCATTATAGGAATTACCATCTCAACAAGCAAAAATGTCCTAAGACACAAAAATAATAAAAGATAAGAGTATTAATAATGCTTCAACCTCTATATCTCATACGTCAGCAAGCTAACAAGACACACCAAATACAACACAATACAATAACCTGCTAAATGACAATGTTGGTTTACGCATGCCTTTTATTGAATTCGCACGAAGCAATTGCTACTTCAATTGCCGATAATAAAAACACCTTTCCCATTTTCAACACGATGACAACGATCTTGAACAGATACGTCGAATGTAATACTAGTCATAATCTTTCAACTTGCTATTCCAGAACCAAAGAAATAAAAAATAAGAAAAATATTCTTTGCGCTTTAAGGGGGAAAAAAAACACAATTAATTTTGTTCCTACTATTAACCCCCAAAAGAATAATAACTGAACTATGAAAAAAAAAATCATTGTATCTGAGGTAATTTAAATTTGCAGCATGTTAACTATTGTTCTTAGCAATCTTAGTCAACTAACCAATCTTAGGAGAACAATAGAGATTTATTAAGCGGCAAGATTAAATTGCGTACTTCAACACTTAAAAATTAAGAAAAGTTAGGTAGGATTTAAAGTTAGGTGGTAATAATAATAATAATAATATATATTATTATTATTATTATTATTAAATTTGTAGTAGTGAGGAAGCTGGGATGAGGAGAACGAGAGAAAAAATGATAGAAAGAGGTATATAGGCTATGAGGGGTGAAAGAGTGATGATATTGAGAAAAATAGGAATATATATTCATGTGTGTGCGCATATATTAAGAGAGAGTGTATGCAATGGTGTTGTACGTGCCAACGAAGATAGAAAATAAATTTAATAATTGTCTTCGTGATTGGCAACAATTGCATTCATTACGTATTATATACCTTAAAGTAGTTCAAGAGGAATTCTGACAAGCCAAAAAAAAAAAGAAAAAAGAAGAAGAATTAAGTTGTCAATGCCCACAACGTACAATATATATCATTTATATACACATCAATTAGTCAAAGTTTCCTATTTGCTGACATCAGACATGCAGCATGCATCATATTGACAAAACGGTAATTCTATATGGCAAGTATTTATTAGGCCGACGATTTCAGACACGATATGATGATATGATACGAAAATGATATGAGATAAACGGGTTTAGACCGCATGTTTATTAATTGGGCCATAAATGAGTTGGCATGAATAATACGAAAATAAACGAGCTGGATTCGTGCTAACACGTCTAACACGACGTAACACATTTAATTAAACCGGCTATAAACGTATCGACATGGCACGACACGACCCACCTATTTATAACACATTCAAACATAAAAATAAAAATATTTGAAATATTTGTAATATGTTGGCATTAATTAGATATTGTGTTTTTGTTAATTTTCTTTAGTGGCATTTTTTTAATTTTTAGTTAACTGGGTCATAAACGTGTTAACCCGTCATGGCACGTTTAATAATTGTGTTAATCGTGTCGTACTGTATTACACATGCCATAACGTGTCGCGTTCGTGTTTGTATTTCTGACACGTTTATTAATCGTGTCGTGTTCGTGTTCGTGTTCGGGCTAAACGTGTCGTGCTGTAAACATGCGGGCACGAACACGTTTATTGCCACCTCTAGTATTGATTCCAGTATTAGGCACCCATTTAAAATATTAACAAATTATAATAGGATTGCTAAAGAAACGTAATTACAC
>CAMOHE010048499.1:0-69715 GCA_946598075.1 Artocarpus hirsutus | reverse complement strand
TATTATTATTATTATTATTATTATTATTAATTTGTAGTAGTGAGGAAGCTGGGATGAGGAGAACGAGAGAAAAATGGATAGAAAGAGGTATATAGGCTTTGAGGGGTGAAAGAGTGATGATATTGAGAAAAATAGGAATATATATTCATGTGTGTGCGCATATATTAAGAGAGAGTTTACGCAATGGTGTTGTACGTGCCAACGAAGATAGAAAATAAATTTAATAATTGTCTTCGTGATTGGCAACAATTGCATTCATTACGTATTATATACCTTAAAGTAGTTCAAGAGGAATTCTGACAAGCCAAAAAAAAAAAAAAGAAGAAGAATTAAGTTGTCAATGCCCACAACGTGCAATATATATTATTTATATACATATCAATTAGTCAAAGTCTCGTATTTGCTGACATCAGACATGCAGCATGCATCATATTGACAAAACGGTAATTCTATATGGCAAGTATTGACTAGGCTGACAATTTTAGACATGGTATGATGATGTGATACAAAAATAATAAGAGATAAACGGGTTTAGACCACACGTTTATTAATTGGACCATAAATGGGTTGGCATGAATAACACGAAAATAAACGGGCTAGATTCGTACTAACACACCTAACACGTTTAATTAAACAGGCTATAAACGTATCTACATGGCACGACACGACCCACCTATTTATAACACATTTAAACATAAAAATAAAAATATTTGAAATATTTGTAGTACGTTGGCATTAATTAGATATTGTATTTTTGTTAATTTTCTTTATTGGCCTTTTTTTAATTTTTTTAATTTTTTAATTTTTAGTTAACTGGGTCATAAACGTGTCAACTCGTCTCGGCACGTTTAATAATCGTGTTAATCGGGTCGTACTGTATTACACATGCCATAGCGCGTCGCGTTCGTGTTTGTATTTCTGGCACGTTTATTAATCGTGTTGTGTTTGTGTTCGTGTTCGGGCTAAACGTGCCGTGCTGTAAACATGCGGACACGAACACGTTTATTGCCACCTATAGTATTGATTCCAGTATTAGGCACCCATTTAAAAATATTAACAAATTATAATAGGATTGCTAAAGAAACGTAATTACACGCAAATTAATTAATATTTAAGAAAGATTATAGCATATAGAACTAATCATATAATAATATTATCTCAATTATCATGAGTGTCATTAATCTAATTTGAGGCACATCGTCATTCCACGTATTGGACATTTTGCTCCGCATAAAAATTCACGTTAGGCATAAAAATGAATACATAATATAGTTAATGCAGTGTAAACACACACGCAGAAAGTAATGCCAGGCACCTTTTTTTTAATATAAAACCTTAAAAGACACATACAACTTTTGAAACAAAAAGGTGCTTTAGTTGTTATAAAATTTCACTTTTACCCAATCAGTGCAATAGTTGCACTGCCGGAGACGAGGGCAAAAAAACGAAAGGGCTCAAGCCCCAACTCAACTTTTTTTTTAAGTAACCAATATATACAAATATATGTATATATTGTACTAGATTAAACAACAAATAACCCCATTGAAAATTGAAAAATTGATGTGATCCGGTCAAGGCGAATCGAATGGTCTTTTTGCACTTGACAATCCCCTTCCATATCATTAGATCGGCATATATAGGATTTACTACTGACGCCTCACGCTTCTTTTAAAGGTCAATTTATCAAAAAACTCAATCAGTAAATACTAACTTGCATCTATATGTAGCATGCTTTAATAAGATAAATACGTTTTTTTTTTCAATCCATTAACTTATGTTACATAACATGTTTTAATCTAAATAATTGAATTACAACTTTTTGACAAGAAAAAGTAAAAATATTTCAAAAGATTTTATGTTTTAGAGCATATGATACTTGGATAATCAATTTGATATTTATATTGTCAATCATATTCTAATGTCCCGTGTTTGATGAAAAGGTATCAGTAATCTTGCCTGAAACATAGTTCAAATAAGAAAAAATAAGACCGTTTGGTATTGTTTTTAAAATATGTAAAAATGTTTTTGTTTTGAAAAATAAAAATTTTTTAAGAATTGTGTTGAGAGTGTTTTTAAAATTTTTGCTTCAAAAAACTTACAAAAATATTTTTAAAAATTCTGAGAACGAAACTAAAGGGTAATTTTTTAGTTTACCAGCTTCTAACATAGCATCAATTCTAAAGAGGATTACAGCTATTGTAGAGAGGGCCTTTTTTAGCTGCGAATATTTTAAAGAATAGACAATATAATAGAAGGTGAGATCAATTAATAAACGATGTTGTACTTATTTACGTTGAGAAAAATATCTTCAATGGCCTTGATAAAGGATTAATGACAATTGTACTATGTTACTAATTGTTGATTTGGTTAAAATTTTGGTTATAGTGATGAGCCCCTTTTTGGTTATTTTGTCCTAGTTGTTAGCCTTTGAGGAAAGTCTCTAGATTCCACACTGTACGCTGCGAAAACCCGTTGAAGATCTATTACATTGTGAACTATAGAAGTCAGAGCAGCCCAACGTGGGACTGATCGTTAATTAATAACAAAAGCAACTTTAGGTGGCTAATTACGTGCCACGTGGGTGGGTGTAGCTTCCGTACTTGATGGAAGCAAAATCTAATGGAAGCAAATTAAAATCTATTTATATGTACCTTTCGAATTAAAATTTATCACCCAATTAAATTTAAACAAGCAACTTTTTAATCTTGCCATGCCTGCCTCAACAGCTCTCCAGTGGCTAAGCCTTGTGGGCATAATTTGGCTCCAAGCCATAAGCGGCACCAACACAGATTTCCCTGCCTACTCCTTCCAACTCAAGCACGCCCTCTCCATGTCCCAACTGCAGCTCAACAACCTCGCCTTCGCCTCCGACGCTGGGAAGCTCTTCGGTTGGCTCGCGGGCCTCGCTGCCACCTACCTGCCCCTCTGGCTCGTCCTTCTCATCGGCTCCACCCTAGGGTTGGTCGGCTACGGTTTGCAATACCTCTTCATAACAAACCAAATCCCAATTGCTCTCTCGTACTGGCAGTTTTTCTGCCTCACTGTCCTCGCCGGCCAGAGCATTTGCTGGATCAACACCGTCTCCTACGGCATCACCATTCGCAACTTCCCGCGCAACCGCCAAGCTGCCATTGGGCTGACAACAAGCTATCAAGGGCTAAGCGCAAAGATATACACAGATTTTGTTGTGTTCTTGTTTTCTTCCACAAAAAGAGCCAAAGCATATCTTCTTCTCAACTCCATTTTGCCTCTAGTGGCTTGTGTTATAACTTCACCGTTTGTTAGAGGCATTAATGAGATTGATCAAAGGCTCAAAAACAATAACATGGACTCCGGTTTTGTTGTTATGTTTCTAATTACTATAGTTACTGGTGTTTATTCCATGATAAGCAGTTTAGGATTGTTGGTGTCTAGTTCAGCCTTGAACAAGGTCATTGGAACTGGGGTTTTGCTTTTGGTGCCACTGGCCGTTCCGGTGATGGAGAAGATCCGAGAATCAGTAGTTTCGGAGAAGTGTAATTTGAGTAGGGAGAGAAGGGTGTGCTATTTTAACGATCCCGAGTTAGGAGAAATTAGAACAGAAGATGGGGTCATGGTGAAAGATGAAGAAGATGGTGATAATAAGTTTACTGTTGGTGTTAGAGAGGAGATTGGAGTGAAGAAGATGCTATTAAGGCTTGATTTCTGGTTATATTTTTTAGTGTACTTTTCTAGTGCAACAGTCGGTATGGTGTTCTTTAACAACTTGGGACAAATAGCCGAGTCTCGTGGGTCTTCTAGAACATCTTCTCTTGTTTCTTTGTCTTCTTCGTTTGTGTTCTTTGGCCGTCTCATGTCTTCTCTTCTTGATTATTTCCTCCCAAGGTAAGAATATTATTAATAATTATTGCTATATTTGGTTCATAATTTTACTTGCCATAGGTTAAACTTTTTCGTTATGATGTATTCTCTCATAAAAATTATGTTTTTTTCTTAAACCAGTAAAGGACCTTGTATATGTTTCTAATTTTTTCTACAATAATTTGCTTTTTTTTTTTTTTTTGAATTTTTAGGAGTAAGCATGTGGTTTCAAGACCAGCTTTAATAGCGGTGTTGGTGGCTCCTATAGCAGGATCATTCTTCTTGCTCCTCAACCCAACAAATCTCTCTCTCTACATTAGCACTGCCATAATAGGGGTCTGCACAGGCGCGATTACCTCAGTTGCCGTGTCCACGACACAAGAGCTATTTGGTATAGAAAATTTTTCCATAAACCATAATGTGTTGGTCGCAAATATCCCAATAGGGTCTTTTCTTTTTGGCTACTTGGCGGCTCTTCTTTACCATAAGGAAGGAAACGGGGATGGGAAATGCATGGGAACAGAATGCTATAGACAAACTTTCATCATATGGGGCTCTATTTGTGCCCTTGGGACGCTTTTGGCTCTAGTTCTTTACGTTCGAACAAGGAAGTTCTATTCACGGCAAGAAGTGTGATACATTTAAGGTTTTTCCTTTGTATGTTAGGATAGATGCCTTTAAAGCTTATGATGTTTTTGTAATGGATATTATCTATGAATAAATAAATAGAAGTTTTCGTTATATTTATATATTTTAGAATACTTTATGAATATTATTAGAATTCTATAATTTTTTGCATGAACTTAAATATTGCAGATAAGTGTCATGTAGAGGAGAATAATATTTAAGGATAATAATTAAAATAATACATAATTAATTATTTAATTAAAGTATGAAATCTTTGATTGAGTGTTACTAGTACATATTATTTCTATTAAGAATGGAGTGGTCTTATCCAAACTGTTAATATAGCATACCATTAAGTGAGTGCACTGTACTTAATCAGATTAAGTAAGATTGAGAAATGTGATATGAATAGTTAATTATTTTTGTTTAAATGCTGCAAATTCTAATCACATCAACCGATGGTATATATAGTGATTTAATCCCAAGTCATAAGTAGACTTCTATTTATAGAATTATTCTTTTTGATTTACTCAGTATGATTCGAGAATGCTAATCCTATCACTTGTATTTTGGAGACATTAATGAAGTAAGAAACAAGGAATGTTAATATTACAAAATGAAATCCATTCTTTCTTTAATAAGAAGTAGATAAATAATTCTCTAAAGTATTGATTCGGGACTTAAATAAGATAAGCACTTAAATTCATGATTAATTTCATGAATATATTATTCAATAGAGAATCAATGACACTCAAGGATAAAGATGTAATTAAAGAGGTTGACGGATTTATCTAGCTCTAATTGTGAATTATTTATGAATAATCAATGTATATGGAATGATTATATCAAATGGAAGTAATAATTTTTATAATTTCAGAAGTGTAGTTCTAATTTTTAGTGAAGTAATATTAGAATTAATAAAAGAGTAATATATTAATTGAAGAGTTTAATTAACATATTGGTTCCCTCTGCCATCTTTGCAAACACTGTTTGGAAAGTAGAATTATTGGCTTAACTAATGAATTTAGAATAATGAAATTCTAAATTAATAATCAATTAAATAAGTTAATTATGAATTAATTTGTAATTATTAAATAATAAGTTTATTTAATAATAATAAATGATAATTAATTTTGAATGACACACGGTGGGTCCACCCATAATGTGTGGTGTGTGCCTTCAAATGCACAGGGAAGTTTCTTGTTCCTAGAAGTTTCTAATTTTGAAGAATATAGTTTTTTTTTCTCGAATTTGAAAATTTGAACTTTGGAAACAAAGGTAGTAGGCAATATTCCTCTCCTTACTGATGGGATATTGGTGCCACATAAAAAGTCTCTCTGTGTGTGGCACCACAACAAACAAGCAAAAGGAGAAAGTTTATCATTTATTTTAATTAAATATGTGATATTTAATTTAAAGTAAATGAATCTTTGAGAATAATTAGGTGTCTCGCATTCTCTATAAATAGAGGGTTGCCCTATTTATTTTTAAAAAAAATTAAGAGTTTTGGTCAGACTGTGAAAATTCTGCAAGTAAACTCTAGCATATGCATGTAGAGAGAGAAGACTAATCTCGATTTGCTCTTGTGTTGAGATTAATGGGAGACTAAAAGTGAAAAGAATGATTCTAGAAGCCCTAATTCCTTATATACTCACACGTTCATCTAGACAGTGACAAGGACTAAGTAAGGAATCATATAGAGCACGTTGCCCTCTAGAAGATTTTTATCCTAATCGCATCATCCGAGTAAGTACAAGTTTTATATATATATATATTAAGCTTTAAATTAATATAATCTATAGCAATGTATTAAGTTTTATGCAATTTTTTGTTATATATGTTCCATACTTTTATCATGCTTTTGTATATGTTCTCTAAAATCATTTCAAAAAAGCAACATCCTGTTATTATAGAATCTCTCAATGACAACCGATCAACCAATTATAATGTAGCTATCAAGCTATTAATTCATTATTCTATAGGGATGGATGATCTTATTGGTGTTTTTTAATTTCAAATAACACCCCTTAAATCTAGTAAGCATAATTAGCAAAATTGTTATGAGGTTAAGCTATATTTTTTAAAAAATTATTAAAGCTTCCTATTTCTGTATGGGGTCATGCAATTTTACATGTTGCAACATTGATTCACATCAGACTATGTGCTTATATTTCTTATTTAATGGTTTTTGATTGTGTGGTATATGCACTAACTACTCCACCACAACGAACAAAAATGGTCCCCAAAGAAGACTAGGAATATATGTCGAGCATGAAACTCTTTTCTATCATCAGATATCTTGAGCCTTATATTGGTAATGTTTTTACGACACATTTGCCAATTGTCAATTTAATGAGGCAGTTTTCTCGACATTAAGGGGAGATAAGAAATAGTTGGAAAAAAGAGATTACATGGTGTAAACCATCTCCATTGCATCTTGATTCTTACACAAAACAATGTGAGCTAGAAGTGCAAAAGATTATGCACTTACAATATATCGCAAACCAAATATCAGATCACAAATACAAAACAAGTGACTAAATCACATACACCAACTGATAATGCTCCTACTCGAATAAAAGTCCCTAAAGGACAAATAAAAAATATTATCACTCATGAGTCTATGGCAAGCCTAAAGCATGGTAAACCAATCAGTTTCAAAGATAAAAATCCTCAAAAAAAAAAAAAAAAAAAGGAGTTAAAAAGCATAAGGACTTCGATATGGAGGAGTGTGTTCAAGAAGAAATACAAAATGAGACAAATCAAGAGACTCCTAATATTGCCTAAAATACTGAAAGTTTAGAAAATTATGAGATCTTTATTGATTATGTTAATACACGAGAATTATGTGATTGAAATAAAACAGAGAATTTTGATAGAAAATTTTTTTACTCATTGGCATGTGTTATTGAAAGTGAGGATTCTAAACCAAGATCCATTATGAGCGTCAAAATAGAAACAATTGGGCTAAATGGAAAGACAGTATATAGGTTGAATAGAATTTGCTTTATAAGCATAAAGTTTTGGACTTATTGTTTACAATCCTAAAGCCATAAGACTTGTAGGATATAAATAGGTCTTTGTGCGAAAGCGCAATGAGAAAAATGAGATTATGCAGTATAAAGCTCAACACATTACACAAGGTTTTTCACAAAGACTTGGAACCAATTATGAAGAAACATATTCTTCAATAATGGATGTAATTTCGTTTAGATATTTAATCAGCCTAACAGTTTCTAAAAATTTAGAAATTGAGTCTTATGGATGTTGTTATAGCTTAATTGTACTGATCATTTGATAGTGATATTTATATGAAAATCTCTGCAGGATTTAAGATACCTAAAGCACCAGTTCAAAACCCAAGGGATTGTATTTGATCAAGTTACAAAGATCTTTGTATAGGTTAAAGCAATCCGAAAGCATGTGGCACAATCATTTAAGTGAATATTTGTTAAAAAAGGGTATGAAAATAATCCTATATACCCATGTGTTTTTATTAAAGAAATAACCTCTGAATGTACAATCATTATTGTCTATGTTGATGATACAAAGAAATTCTTGAGACAATAAAATACTTAAAGGAGGAATTTGAGATGACCTTGAAGAAACCAAATATTGTCTTGGTTTACAAATTAAGCCTTTACAAAATAGAATACTTTTCCATCAATGAAATTGTATTGAAAAGGTTCGAAAATGCTTTAACATAGATAAAGTGAATCCTTACTCTAATGGTGAATCGACCACTCAAAGTAGAAACGGAACCATTCCATCTTTGTAAATATAAAGAAGGGGTTATTGGTCCTGAAGTACTATATCTAAGTATTGGAGCTCTTATATATCTTGCTAATTATACAAGACTAGATATTGCTCTCGTTGTTAACTTATTAGTAAGATTTAACTCAGCTCCTACACGGAGACATTGGAATAGAATTAAACACATATTTTGTTATCTTTAAAGACACCGACTTAGGATTATTTTATCCCAAAGGATCGAAATAATGACTAATTGATTATGTAGATGTAAGTGTCAGATACTTATAAAACTAGATCTCAAACTGGATATGTGTTCACATGTAGAGGTACTACTATTTCTTCGCGTTCATAAAAGCAAACACTAGACCATTGGTTACTACTTCATCAAATTATGCTAAAATCATTGCACTCTACAAAGCAAGTCGAGAATATGCGTGGTTGAGGTCCATGACTCAACATATTCAAGCAATTTATGGATTGCCGCTCAACAAGGATCTAGCCATATTATTTGAAGACGATAGCACATATGTCACTCAAGTAAAGGATGGATACATCAAGAGTGACAAAATGAAACACATACCCTAAAGATTCTTCTTATTTACCAAAGCTTGAAATGAGCAAAGACATAAATATTCAAGACACTTGTTCAAGCGACAATGCTACAAATCTTTTCACAAAAGCACTTTTCATATCAACATTTGGACGACATGTACACGATATTAGGCTATGTCATTTGAAAAACTTGTAAAAAAAACAACTAATGTCAATGTGAAGGGAAGTTTGCACTAGTTGTACTTGTAATACTCGATTTTTTAAGCTTTTCACTTAGAGTTAAAACTCATAACTTTAAGATTAGAAGATGTTTAGAAGTTTTAACAAGATTGTAGCAAATTACGTATGAGGTGGCAATCAAAGGAAGCTAGGCATCAAAATATAGTGTTAGGTTATAACTCACCACTTTAATAAGCATAAGGTGTCATCACGAGGTTAATGACTAATATTAGCATCACATAGAAGCACTAGGTTTCGTACATACAAGATAGCTAAGTATCACATATGGATAGTGACAGATGGTGCCACGTGGTGACGATTGAAGCAAGCTTAGTATCTTAAGTAATATATGGTGAGCATACAAAGAGACACACAAGTGCTAGGTGGCATGAATTGAAGAATGGCACATGGTGAATATGCACTTCGATACTTGGCATACATGCATAATGAGACATAGCGATACATGTCAAGCTACGATTTAAGGTGTGCATCATCGTGCTTCTTCGATGCCTATATATATGTAGGGAGCTTAGCACTTGTTCGAAGGAAAAATAAACGTAAGAAAGAAAGAAATGGAAAGGAAGAGAAAAATGGAAAGGAAAGGAATGTAAGAATGAAAGAAATGGAAAAGAAGAGAAGAAAGGAAATGATAGAATAACTTTTCCTCTTAAGCTACTTATTGTAAGTACATCTTCCACTGCATCACTTAAGCAATAATATGTTTGTGAAAGCATGCTTTCAATTTACGTCGTCATGTTTACAATCATCATTATGATATGTATATGTTTTGACGTACTTTATGAAAAGTGTTTTATGTATGGTGTAAATTCTTGTGCTTATTGTGAACCAAACAAAGTTAATGTTATAAGCTCCAAATCCCTTTTAGAAGAGAGTTCCAATAGAGGGGACAAATGAGTATGAACTAAGGGTTCTAATAAGATAAAATTAGCATCATGCAAAGGGCACTAAAGTTCAAGAAAATTATTTTGAACATAGAAACTATATGGTATACTTACATAGCTCTCGTGATGCAGGTAGATTCCAAGTAAAGGTTTTACTTGACTGAGTAATCCCAATAGGAGTCTAGAGTTATTTAGATATCAAATTTGTGATTTTTAGTGTAGTGTATATCGACAGTATTTGATTTGCAATAAGGATTACGGTTGTTCAAAAATCGAAAAACATAAAACTGATTATGTCAGTCCGAAAACTGACCAACCATGTGAAACTGGTGCTTAGTTTTGAGAAGTAGTCTTTTGGTTACCTGACCATTCCATTTCTGTTTTGAGATTGAAATTTATATATTATTCAATTCTTTGACGAAGCCACATGTATACACACACATATCTATCTATCTTTCTATATATCCTAGGAATTTATTATTGACTTGTAGTTGTGATCATCAATAAACTCTTGAAACCCATATGATAAACAAACTGTAAGTTTAATGTAGTGGAGAATCATGCTATGCTTAGCTATTAACAAATGGTGCATCATACTTTTCAACTTTGCAATGAAACGATTGGAGATAGAATTATACAAATTTATGTATATACAACAGGAAAGACGTGTGATTAAAACTAGAATGTACTTAGTGATTGAGTTTTGTACTGGTATTTTTATACTGGTATCTATCTTATTTTTCTACAAAACTTGTAAGTTGCCCATATTTCTTTAAATTTTTAAGTGCATCGATATTGTTTCTTGTTGATGAAATTGAAGGCAACTTATTAGCGTTTCCTTCTGCTAGAATGTACTTAGTGATTATGGCTAGAATGTATTAAGATAAAAAATTCCTATAAGTTGTCCTTTATGACATGAATGATTTTTGTGTTCAGGTTTCATGCTTTCTGATTCTCTTCCCTTCAATTAGGGTGTTCATTGGACTTTATAGATTTAAGGTCAATATGCAATTCAATAAGAAACCTTCAGATTGATAAAATCGCAATCCGCGATCCTATCCAAAACTTTGAGATTAGCAAAATTTTAATCTACAATTTGATCCAAAACCTTTAGATTGGATTTACAGATTTATGGATTAAGCTATGATATTTTAAAATAAGAATATTGAAGGCGGATTTTTTATAACATCAAATATTAAATTAAACAATCCAAAATATAAGATGGCTTGATAAAGTTTAATTTGTTACAACAAACTAGTTTCAATAAAACTTAAAAACAAGTATTCTTGAAAAAAAAAATACTAAAAATAAATTATTGTTCATTTGTCAACAATACTTAAAACTTCAAAGAATTTAAACTTCAATCACTTCTTTTAGGTTTACCTTCTTTCTAACTGGGGCTAGGTCTTGTAAACACAACTTGATAATAATTGCTTTAAAAAAACATTGAATAAGTTTTTTTTTTTAGAAAACAAGGAGAAGTTTTATTTAAATATATATAATTGAAATTTTAAAATATATGAATAAATATATAGGGTTTTAGATTGATAGATTGGATGGATGGAGAATTCCTCTATTAGTAATCTAATATAAAACTTTCATATTGGGAGTTTTTAAACCTGGAACCAATCCAAACTCTTCTTAATTCAATCCAAAATCTTTGGATTGAATTGGATTACATGGATTTAACAGATTCACAAATTTTGTGAACACCCCTATCTCCAATGGCTATAATTAGGTTAGTTTTGTAGTTGTGAAGTGTTTAGAATAAGATATGATTATATCAAGAAATAGAAATTTTGGTATCCTATCTGCTTACTTTAGTATCTTGACTGGTTACTCCAATCGAAAACTGATTGAAATCAACTGCCACAAAATCAGCCATTATCGGTCTAAAATCGACTGACTATTTGATTACTCGGTCATTTTTTGGTTTTACATTTCTAAAACCAACCGGCCCATTCCAAAAACTGACAAAAACGGATCGGTAAACAATCCTAATAAATGTTATTATTTTCACTCTATGGTGTTATTTTTCTTAAGTTCCCGAAGATAAATGTTAAGAGATAATGGTTTTTCTGAGCTGGTGGGATTTAGAGCTATTAGCTTGAGAGGGACGTTACAGTACTCTTTTTCTCTTGCTATGGTTTTGTCCCACGAGGTTTTCCTAGTAAGGTATTTAACGAGGCAGCATAGAGTATAGATACAAGAATAATGTATTCTTTTTCCCTTCATCAAGGTTTTTATCCCACTAGATTTTTTCTAGCTAAGGTTTTTATGAGGCATTATGAATGTTGGACATCTAAGGGGGAGTATTATAAACAAAATAAAAAAGGATATGATTATCCACCAATAAACACTGTAAAAATAGTGAATAGTATCTAAAATCCTAATGAATAGTTCCAACGCTGATGTAAGCAATGATGCGGGGAACAATATCATGAATACTATCATGAATGAATAGTTTCTATGAATAGTCAACATGAATAGTGTTGTAATTTTTCCATTGAATACTCATCCCTTACTCATTTTAAATACACCTCTCAGTTATAATAAATATGAGCATCTCTCTACTTTTCTGTCTAAAAATCCTCTCGAAAAATTTTCTTAGTTCCATAACTTTAGTTTTACTTTTCTAATGATGGGAGCCACCCTTTTTGGTATGTGCAAAGCCCCAAATCCATATCCCAATAGAGGCTCTAAGAGAAATGCCGCCGTACCATTCATTGGATTTACTTTTTCTAAGAGAAAAAATTTGATGCAAAAAATATCACATTCATAAAATAAAAATAAATAAATAAAGATACAACAATTAGTATCATATTAAGATATTAGGAGCAACCACCAATGGTCACTTGTATCATACAATTATACGTGGGGAATCTACAATAACACAAATCTTCTTGCAAGCATCAGTGACACTATGATACTTTGTGGTTGTCAGTCGAAGTTAGTCGATATCCTGTTGTTACACTTTCAATCGTAAGCCAAACACTGCCAATAATACTAAATATTTCGGCTACCATAGACCTATCGGTATCCTGCCGTGATACTGAAGTGTAGCAAACCTATTATTGTTGGTTTTCTCATCAAAATAAAAATAAAAAGAAAAACATAAAAATAAAAACTAGAAAATAAAAATAATAAATAAATAAATTTTGTTTCTTTATAGCAATTAGATGTTCATACTCCCGGTAAAAAATAATAATAATAATAATAATAAGATTATATCTTGTGGAGATCTCGTCAAACCTGACTATCTCACCCATGCATGGGAGATCACCTCAATTCTCCCCCAACGTATGTTAAGGGGGGAGATTAACTTGTAACTCCCCCAAGCAGCGGAGGAAAGATCTAAATGCACAAGGTCAAATGTCACCAGCCTCTCCTCATGTGCGGTCCCATTGTTCTGACCATGGAATTCTACTTTGGTGCGCAGGATTAAGGATGATTAGATTGTATTAAATCTTAATACTTTGTTTAGTGAAAAATTTTAAAAATTATATTAGATAAGAGCTTATTCAATCTATAATTGAATCCTCTTAAAAGGAGATTAAGCAATCCCTTGCTAAAGTATGATTGGTAAGAATTGAATAGCAAGATCTCTGGCAAAAAGAAGGTGAAGAATGACCTTCGGGCCGGACAATAGATCTCAGGCAGGTATAAGGCACGTGGGATGGCGATGGATCATATTGTGGGAGATGATCTATAAATAAGAGCGAAAAAATTGTACTCTTTAAAAAAATGTTTCTCTATTACAAACTCTGCAAAGGTGTTTATTAAATTTGATTTTAGAACAATTAACATAAAATTTTTAGAAAATTAGATTTTATTGATCTTACTTGACAAAGTTGCTATTGTTAAAATTAAACGCAACTATCTTTTTTAAAAGACATAAAACCTTTTTTTATATATACAATTAATGTTGATTAAGATTGACATTAATGACGAGAGTGAATGATTTATAATTACAATACACTCTAAACATTTTTCTTAAAAAAAGGGTGGATTTTCACATTTTGATTAAATAGTTGAGAAATTTTAGTTATCATCCCACAATATTTTTTTGAAAAATTAAAATGACTTCTTATTTTCAAAGTTGAAAAGTACAATTTACGTGCATGTTACTCTCTCTCCCTCTCTTTTGTTTTTTTTTTCACTTTTCTCTTTCAATGCACAAATATCCAAACTATAATATAATACAACCATCTTTTCTAATCGTCGAAACCACTCCTTGACTCTTGACGTCGATCCCACGAGTCACCGACTGGTCAGCTGGACCGACGCGGATAGCAATATGACAATCGATCAGTCATGAGACCGTTGAACAAGAATAAAAGTGTGAATTTCTTCATCATGGAAAATTTGAAAAGGAAAAAAAGTGTGTAAAT
Organism: Artocarpus hirsutus; assembly: GCA_946598075.1. NCBI lineage: Eukaryota > Viridiplantae > Streptophyta > Magnoliopsida > Rosales > Moraceae > Artocarpus > Artocarpus hirsutus. The sequence continues at coordinate 55,431 of CAMOHE010048499.1, read as the reverse complement.
TTCTAAAAAAACCTGATAGCATATGTTAAAATACTGTAGCCCAAATTCTATTTGGCTTGACATGAAAAGTTTTTGGTACGACGTTTGTGGTGAAATTACAATTATAAAATTTTTAGGGGGTCTTTGATGATAGCGGAGGGATTGACCTTATTAAAGTTGTGCTACTATATATATATGTACTATTTCATCATCTTCTCTTATACCAAATTTTCATTATAATAGATCTGTTTTTATCTCTATCTATAGTTTTTCTCTTCTAGGGTTTTCTACATAAATCTGTATGCCTTGCTTTTCGTTTTCGTATTGCCTATTTTTTACTATTTTCTACCACACACACATGTTTATATACATCGGGGGAACAGGGATAGAAAGAGTCAACGCTGCTCAATGACATAAAGCACATCATTTTGAAGTTTAGTGGACACAGAACACCGCTCTTCACGGGACTTAGCCATTATGTATAATATATATAAAAATCCTTTTTCATCCCATAGGGTTATAAACCCTTTATTTATAAAATTATAGGCTCTAATTTAAAATATAGTGTATTTTTTAGATTGAGTCTCTCTGTTTTATTAATAGTAAAGTTCTAAACATATGGTTAAACATGATTGCTAAATATATATCTATATAGCATTATTTCTTCTTATAATTTCGAGTTCATGAAATTTTTCTCTCTTTTGTTGGATTTCGCAAACTGCAGATACGTTTGAAACACAATATTAACATATGAATGGTTGTTAGATTTGATTTGGATACGATGTTCAACTATAATCCTCAAACGCACGGAATCGCACAGTCATAACAACACAAGTGCATGACAAATAACATATATTGTAATATTGAACCGCTCAAAAATGAAGATAAGTGGCCGCTCTATCTTAATTTTTCTTTTTGTTTTTTAATTATATATATATATTTTAAAATTTATAACATCTCCTTTCAAAATTTGAAATTATATATTTGCCTTATTTTATTTATTTTTCTATCTCCCCCCACAGCATATGTTGTGGTTTTTGTAACAACATGAATGAGCAAAGATACTGTTATGAGCATTTCTACATTATTGCAACCGAAGCAAACAATAATGCGAACCACGAAGCCATTTCCCTGTCACTTCAAAAATGATAACATTCACTCTCTAAACGGAAATCGTAGTTTTTTTTTTTTAAAAAAAAAACTATTTAGGGAACAATATTAGAAATTGGACATAGCTGTTAACCTAACAAAGAAAAAGTTACTTTTTTTTTTTGTGAATAATATTTAGCGTATGATATTTTTGTGATTATATATGTCGAATAAAAAATAATCCTATGATCTTTTGAACTTCCCAATTCAAACTCAATTAATTAATTAAAAACACAATTCGAATTGGGCGCAAAATTTGTTTCTCAAACATCTAGTTGAATAAATCTTACAATCATAATTGCTCAAAATGGATAAACCAATCAAGGGCTTAATTTCCCAAACACTTTTAAATAGAAGGGTTTTTTTTAATACGGTGTAAGGACTATGACTCTCATTTTGCATTTAACCAAAAGAGATTAAATAGCAATGAATATGTAAATGAGAAATATTTTGCATATATAGTACCCCCTAGATATCTTTAATGCAAGTGTCAAATCTACGTAATACTATAATTGGTACCAAAAAGTATGAAATTACGTATTTTTGTATTTATTTTTTTACACTATTATTTTTTATTATTTTTCAATTAAATAACTTCTTTTATATATTTCATATTTATTATTTTTAATTAAATAAATTTTTTATGCTTCAAATTAGAGATATCAATGGCCGTGTTTGTTTCACTAGTTCGGTCCAATTCAGCTTAGTTTATATTGCCATCATAGTTAAACTTGGTGTTTAGTAAATTATTTAATTTGAATTAGGCTCACAGTTCAAACTGGGCTAAACTGCCTAACTTAGAATTCAAATCCCCCATTTATTTCAACATTTCAAACCAATATTGAACAGTGATTTCACTCCTATGTATTTATATTTACAATTTAACACTATTATTTTATATTATTTTTTAATTAAATAATGTATTTCATGTGTATTCTTTAATTGGATAATTTTTTCGTGCTTTAAATTTAAGTTATCAATACTCATTCAAACACAAATTTCGATTAGATATCCGGTTCAAATTAATGCTTTAACTCTAGATCCAAATATCAGTTCGAATTACCTATTTAAACTACACATTTTAGATTTTTTGGTTCAAACTAGAGAAGTTCAAATCGACACAATTTGAACTAGCGAACTAAACAAAGGAATATTCATCCAAATACAAATTTGACTTGAACTTTGTATTAATATTAATACTTTAACTGTGCATTCAAACACTAGTTTGGATTACTGTTCAAACTACATAGTTTGGATTTTTCTATTCAAAACAACACATTTCAAACTAACAAACCAAACAAGTGTTAGCACTGAATTGCAGAAAAGACAACCGTTAAGATAGATGCCTTTAAAGCATATGACATTTTGTAAAGATTATATTTATAAATAAAAAAGTGAATTTGTTATTATAGTGTGTGCATGAATTTTGAATACTTTACAAATATCATTACACTTTTATAATTTTTTATATAATCTTAAATATTATATATAAGTGTTATATACGAAAGGATAATATTTAAAAATGATAATTCAAATGGTCAATAACATATAATTAATTATTATAATCAATTTAATTAAAATATGAAATCTTTAATTGAGCGTTACTAGTGCAGATTATTTCTATTGAGAATGAAATGGTTTTATATAAACTGTTAATGTAACAAGTCATTAAATAAGTGTGCTATATATAATGAGATTATATGTGTGATGTGTTTTTAATAAATTAACTAAAGATCAAAAATTGAAAATAAAACATCAAAAGAAATTTGCCTAGGACTTAAATAAAAACTCTCAAATCAAAGTAAAAATATAAACAACAATTAAACCATAGTTTAATGTAGCACCTTCAATTATTATATAAAACTGTCATCATCATCATCATTCCAACCCTTAATACAATCTTAATACAATCTCAGAAAGTAACACACGATGCTTATATTATCATGATAGACATTCTTAACAAATGAAGCAAATCCAATGTTATACAGCTACATAGCTTCTTTAACTATTTTCTTATAGCCACATCACACTTGGTGAGTCTTAAAAAGATGAAAATATAGAAGAATGAGCGACAACATGCTCAGTAGGGAAAACAATTACTCACCTTTAGGTTTTTATCATTGCTACATTAAAACTTGCATGGTTAGTTATTTCTCAGTCATTATTCATCTTATGAGATTCATTATGATCATATTATGTAAATACCTTACGTCAATCACTACCGATTTCCATACATATACATATATTCAAATATTACAGTTCATTAATGTTCCTAGGTATCCACGTTCCAATAAAGTATTCATCAGTTAACTCAATAAAACCCAAATGAGTGTGCTTAACCACCCTACAATCATTCTAAGGATGTCTAGCGAGGGGACGTCAAGCCCCAAATCCTCACCAAGTCGATTCTTGTACAGTGTGTTTTAGGAATTTTGACCCAATAGAGCGTCGTTGCCTCCTCCTAGTTTACCTTTTATGGTATTCATGCCCAAAGACGTAACTGCTGCCCTCTTCACGTCTTATCATTCCTCTATAATCAATCATTATTTATAGAATTAGTTTTCCTAACTATGTATTCTTAATTTACAACAACATATGTCAAATTAATTTATTCCTCGCTGTATAGTATAGGATGAGTTCATATCATTGTCTCATATATAATACTCATATAATAGCAGTTCAACATACATATATATATATATACATATATTTCAATAAAACAACCAATTTTAATTTTATAAAAACCTCACAAAAGATGAGTCATAGATTCCCTACCTCTTGGCGAATACCATGCCGTTAACTTCCAGCTTACGATACCAAGCTCACCATGTAAGCTTCAAGTACTTTGTTATCCTACGATGTATAAAATAGCCATACTTTAATTTCTATTCTATAATCATGTTAATTTACCATCTATTCTTATTAGTGCACCATAATGATTAATATGAAATCCTTGGAGCATTTCATTACACATAACGATGAAAAACATGTATGTTTGGATTGCTCGATTGGCCTATTGATCAACTATTTTCGGTCTTCTGAACAAAACTACTATTTTTGGACCCTCTACTGGCCTACCAAACTACAGGGTTTGGCCTGCCAAACCTGGCATGTTTGGCTTGTTGATCTGTAAGATTCGGCCTGCTGAACCTGCCGACAAGTCTGGCTTGTCAATTGAAAAATCCGACCAGCCGACAAAGCAATTTCTGGAAATCTAGCTTCCCATTTTCAAGGGTTTCAAGCTTTAAACTCAATTCGATCCTTTTATCAATTTCCAGGGTATAGAAAATACATAAAAACAATAGATTATCACAATTAAACACATGTAAATCATTCTTCTTAAATTTTCATGCTTGACAAACAAATCTAAGCCAAAAATCAAATTTTTTCAAAACTAGCTCAAAAACTCATTTTGAATAAAGATCTATGTAAATCATACTTCAAAAACGTTGTATAATTACTCACAAACATTATAAACACATTCTCACAATTTCTCATGCCAAAACACAGATTTAAATCAAACTTTTTAGCTTAGAAAACCTTACAAGCTTGAAGAAAATTGTGATTTTTGGTTGTAAAAATCCTTGATCTTATTTTGTGATTTTAGAAGATCTAAGAAAATAACTTTGGATTTTTCTCTTGATTACTTTGAAGCTAGATTGATGATCTTTAATCTTGGAGAAATCAAAGAGAAGAAGAAGAAGAAGTACAGAGAAAAAAGAGAGAGAAAGAAAGAGAGAAAAAGTGTCGGTGTAAGAGAAGAAGAAAAAGGATAGAAGAAAAGAAAATGGTAGGGGGATGAGTCTCCTTCGAAGACTTTTAGACATATAATGCCAAATGGCATTTTCATAATTAATTAGAAGTTCCAAGGGCATTTCGGTAAATATACTAAATAAGTATAGAAAAATTTTAGAAAATTTAAAAATAAAGAGAAATAAATAATATGAAATAGATTTTAGATAAACAAATTTTAATTGACACACTAATAATTAATTTAATTACCATAATATCCGTTAGAAAAATAACGGGTATTATAATATGGGATTGGGACATCATGTCATATGAATGGCTAAATAATCTTAGTTACAATATAGCAACTTGCCAACTTCTAATCACATCGATCATTTGTTTTATATTAGATTATCTTAATTCTATGTTATTTTATGAAATTATGTATTTTGATTTACTTAGTATGAATTTGAATATCTAATCTTATTATTTGTATTTTGGAGGCATAATAAAGTAACTAGCTGGGAATGCTACTGTGTTAATATTACAAGATAGAATCCATTATTTCTTTAATTAGAAGCAAATAAATAATTATCTCGAGTATTGATTCAAGTTTTAAATAATATGAGAACTCAATTCTTGATTAAGTTCATGAGTTATTATTCATGAAAGAATCAATGGCATGGAAGGATAAAGAATAAATAGAAAGAAGGTTAAATAATGAGATTATTTTATAAATAATAATTAACTTCGAAAGACACACAGTGGGATCCCATTGTGTGGCACATACTGCTACAGAGAAGGGTTCTCTGTGCAATGTAGGACTTCACAAAATTTTCTTTTGTAGAAGTTTCTAATTTTGAGAAATGTAATTTAATTTAAAATTGGAAAATTCTATCGTGGAAATAAATCAGATTGGATAACAAGCAGATTTTTTCTCTTTCTTTTTCCCTTCATTGATGCTATACACAAATAGAGTATCTGTATATATGGCGCCACATACATATAAGGAAAGGAAAAATATCTTTTATTTAAATTAAATATGTGATATCTAAAATTAAAATAAAGAAATTTTTTGGAATTAATGGGGTTTTTAGTTCTCTATAAATAGAGGCATTCTCTATTCATTCTATAGAACGCATAATTAAGAGTCTTGGTGAGACTGCAAAGACTGTTGGTTTTAGAAAACATTTTTTTTTACAAAATATAACAAAAATGTGGTAATTATATGAATCATGTATAACAAAAAAAATTTTAAAACTTTTGTAAAGCATTATAGATTTTATTAATTTTGCAAATAACTAAATATGTAAATACTTTGCTTATCAGTAGAGAGATAAAGATGAAGTGGAATATAGGTTGCAAAGGACGTTCTCTATTTATGAATCTAATGCCTTCCTCATCTATTCCTTGACACCAAATGGATGTATGTATGTGCATAGAAGGAATATGGTTTCTAATAATCACTCAACTAAATTAAATCACGAAAATAGAAGAACTCTTCTTCATTTTCTTTCTCTCTCTCTCAACATGCCTATGTGAGTGATTTTTATGCAGAGAACTCTCAGGTTCTCCAAGACTCACAAGTATATATGAAATGGATAGAGGAGACCTCTATTCATAGAGAACAAGAAAGCTAATCAATTTTGAAAAGTCTCTTTATTTTAATTTTAATTTCAAATTTTTAATTAAAATAAAAAACACAAGTTTCCTATTATCATATGTGATAGGCGCTACATACACACAAACACTAAATATGGAAACTTTGTAAACAAGCTTTGATTTGCACAAAAACCTTCCTCTTTGTGCTTGGATGCTATACACAGTGGGACCCTTTCACTATGCACGACATACAAAGTGGGACCCAACCATTGTGTGACTTTCAAAATTAGTTATTTTATTTTATTTATTAAATAATCTAATTATTTAATAAATATAAATTTATTCATTATTAATTTATTTTAAGTGATATTTAATTTAAAATTTCATAATTTAAATTAATTATTTAAACTAATAATTTCACTATCCAAACATTGTTTACAAGGATGCCCCGAGAGGGACTAATAGACCCATAATTTTAAACTCCAATAAAATATATTAGTTAAACTCTTTAATTAAAATATTACTCTTTTATTAATTCAATGTCCCTTAACTAAATACTTAGAATTGCACTCTTGAAAATATACATATTTAATTACTTATTTCTTAGAGTCATCCATTTAATATACTCATTATATATAAGTCGATCTTCCTTAAATAATTTATAATTAGATCTAGGTAAAAATCCATTAACCTCTCTAATTATTTTTTTATCCTTGAATGCTATTGATTCTTTAATAAATAATAAATTCATAATCTTAATCCTGAGTTGAGCGCTCTTATTATTCAAGCCCCAAATCAATACTTAAGAGAATTATTTATCTGCTTCTTGTTTGAGATGGAATAGATTCCATCTTGTAATATTAAAATTTCTAGCTACTTACTTTATCATGCCACCAAGATACAAGGAATAAGATTTGATTCTCAAATCTATACCGCATAAGTCAAAAGACATAAATCCATAAATAGAAGTCTGCTAATAACTCTAGATTAAGATCATCTTATATATAACCACATGTCGATGTGATTAGAACTTGCTATATTTAACGAAAATTATTAGTTCTTCATATCTCATCACGTCCCGATTCTACATAATCTCATTTTACATATTGTACTCATTAATGACTCACTACATTAACGGTTTGAATAAAACCATTCTATTTTTAATAGAAGTGACTTGCACTAGTAACACTCAATTAAAGATTCTATACTTTGATTGAATAATTAATTATAACAATTAATTATAAGTTATTGCCTATTTTAATTATCATCTTTAAACATTATCTTCTTGTATATAACGCTTTTATATGATATTTAAAGTCACATAGATAATTATAGAATTTTAATTATATTCTTAAAGTATTCAGAATACATACAAGCAAATATGATAAATAAATTTATTTATTTATTTATAAATATGTCCATTTTAAAAACATCATATGCGTTATGGGCATCTATACTAACGATCTTCTACTTGGCTTAAAGCAAATGAGACATGCCTCTTAATCCACATCCCTCTAGATGCTTCTCGAAAACTTTGACTGGTTAAGTCTTCGTGATTAGATTTGCTAGGTTGTCTTCTGATGCAATCTTCAAAACTGTCATGTTATCTTTGTAGTATATATCTTGAACCAGATAATACCTTCTCTTTGTATGCCTCGTGCCTTGTTGTTTCTTGACTCTTTAATGTTTACGATTCCTACACTATTGTCACAGTACAATCTAATCGGCTTATCTATATCTAGAACAACTCCCAAGTCTTTCAAAAAAATTTCAGAGCTAGACTGCCTCCATGGATGCTTCACAAGCAGCCAGGTGTTTAGCCTCCATTGTCAAGTTAGATACATACTTTTGTTCCACATTCCTCTAGGCAACGGCTCCACCACCAAAGTGAACATACATTCTAAGATTGAATTTTAGTCATCCTTATCTAATTGAAAATCAGAATTAGTGTAACCGTCGAGGGATAAATCTCCACTAGAATATACAAGCATATAGTTTATTGATCACAGAAGATATTTAAGAATGCTCTTCACAGCCATCCAGTGATCAAATATTGGATTTGACTGAAACTTACGAACTATCCCGATTGCATAGTAGATGTCAGGTTTAGTATATTGCACAGCATACATTAGGCTTCCAACTACCGATGCATAAGAGAAATGACTCATCTTTTCTTCCTCCCAAGGGGTCTTAGGACAGTGCTCCTTATAGAGATGAACACCATGCCTAGAAGGCAAATTCCCTTTCTTGGAGTTATGCATCCCATATTCGACAAGTATCTTGTATATCTATGTACATTGAGATAATGCCAAAAGTTCCTTCTTGTAATCCTGGATAAACTGAATCGCAAAAGCATAGCTTGCCTTTCCCAAATCTTTCATTTGAAAAGGAACCATTCCTTTACTTATGACATTGATTCCTTGTCATTTCCAATGAGTAAGACTTTTTTAACGTAGAGTGCTAAGAAGACCGCTTTCTTTTCTCTTATGTATTAGTAGACATAGTTCATCTCGGATTTGTTCAAAACCATAAGACTTAATAGCCTCATCAAACTTGTTCCATGATCTAGAAGCTTGCTTAAGTCCCTAAATAGACCTTTGCAGCTTACAAATTTTTTGCTTTTGGCCTTTAGCTATAAAACCCTTTGGTTGCACCATGTGATGCTTTCTTTAAGATGGCCGTTCAAAAACGCCGTTTTGACATCCATCTTCCATATTTTGTAGTCATAATACGCAACAATAGATAAAAGGATCTGAATGGACTTAAGCTTAGCAACCAAGGAGAAAGTCTCTTTATAGTTAGTTCCCTCCTTATGGGTGTAACCCTTAGCTACTAGCCTTGCATTGAAAGTCTCTACTTTGCCATCCATTTCTTTCTTTCTCTTGTAGATCCATTTGCACCCAATAGGTTTTATCCCTTCGGAAGGATCAACAAGTTCCTAGATCAAGTTGGAATGCATGGATTTTATCTTGAGTTTCATGGCTTCCAGTCATTTCTCTTTGTTAGAATCTTTTATTACCAACTTATAAGTCAATGGATCTTCTTCACCGTCACTTACGGCGACTAGCTGTGCTTCAACTTGGTAACGAGCAAGTAATCTAATTTCCCTCCCACTACAACGAAGCACCGGAGGTGTCTAACTAGAAGTTGTGGCCTATTAAGTTTACACTTCAACAACTCTTACAATTTCATCAACAACTTTTGTCAATTGTGGGCTGATTCGATCGGCAAGTAACTCTTCTAAAACTATTTTGGTCTTTGGTTTAGAATTTTTCATGTAGTCATGTTCAAGAAAAGTGGTATTTGTCGATACAAATTCCTTGTTATCTTTAGGACTATAGAACAGACCTTTTCTTATACCTTGAAGATATCCTACAAATATATAGACTTTCGAACTAGGTTTTAACTTCTCAGACTTAGTCTTTCGCACATGTGCCGGACACCCATATATGGATATGCCTCAAACTAGGTTTTTGACCATTCCACAACTTTCATGGTATCTTAGGTATAGACTTAAATGGAATCAAGTTTAAAATATAAACAGCGGTTCTTAAGGCAAATCCCTAGAAGGATGTGGGTAGAGAAATCTAACTTAACATTGATCTCATCATGTCGAGTAGCATTCGATTTCCCTTTTTGGTAACACCATTTTGTTGTAGCATTCTTAGTGTAATGAGTTCCAAAACTATTCGCTTTCCATCAAATAGTCTATGAACTTTATGTCCAGATACTCACCACCTTAATCCGATCAAAGAACCTTAATTTACTTCCTTAATTTTTTTCAACTTCCGCTCAGAATATCTTGAACTTTCCAAAAGTTTTAGATTTCGTATGCATTAGGCAAGCATAACTATATTTAGAATAATCGTTAATAAACATGATGAAATATTTATAACCGCCTCTTGCTTAGATGTTTAAAGGACAGCATACATCGGTATATATCAAGTCGAGAGGGTTCTTGGCACTTGTACCTTTAGTTGAGAAAGATCTCTTGGTCATCTTACCTTCCAAACAGGATTTATAGACTGGGAATTCTATAACTTTTAGTTCCCTTCAAGAACCATCCTTTAATATGTCCAGGTCTAAGATGCCATAGATATGTGTTGTTTTGATGAGAAATATTTTGCTTTCTATTCTTAGGTTTGGCTACTTTGGACATTTTAGTATTAAGCAGTGGTTTAAGACTAGGTTTAAGAAAATATAGACCATTATTTTGTTTTCCAAAAAATATATTTAAACTATTCTTTAAAATAGAAACCATTTCATTATCAAAAGAAACTTTAAATAATTGTTCATTTAATCTAGAAATCGAAATCAAATTTCTTCTAAAACTCAAAATAAAATAAACATTGTTTAAAACTAAATATTTATTCCTAAACATCCCCCACTATTTTACCTGAAACCCTAGCCCCATTCTCCACAACCATCATGTACTCCCTATCGGCAAGCTCTTATGAAGAACTAAGACTCTATGAAGAAGAACAAACATGGTTAGTGGCTCCCAAATGAACTACCTAGGTTGAGAATTCATTTTCTACAACATATGTTTCTAAAACTAATAGATCATATTTACCTTAGTTCTTCTTTTTCTTAGTTACAGGCTTTTCAGCATCTTTGTTCTTCTTCTTATTCGAGTTGAAAGAACTAGCATTATTAGCAACATATGCTTCTTTTCTATCCACACAGTTGACAGTTGCAAACTTTTGAAGCTCGTTTAACAATTGAGTGAGCGTCATGTGCATATTGTTTATGACGTAGTTAGTCTTGAACTGTTGGAAGGTAGGACTTAGATTTTTTAAGATCATTTCCACTTGTGTACCCTCATCAATGGCCGCTCCATTAAGCTTAGCCTCGTGAAGATGATTAATCATAGTGAGCAATGGTCGCGACCAATGTGCGGGGCATCATCTTGTTGTTCATGAACAACTTTATGGTATCAAAGCATGCCTTTTTGTTTGGTTGCCCAAACATTCTATCAAGTGATTGCATTATCTCATAAGTAGTGTTCATATTCTCATACTTCTTACAAAGCACTTCAGACATGCCAACTAATAAGTAGCTTTTGGCTATTTGGTTGGCATTTTGCCAACCAAAATATGCCTCTTGGGCAGCTCTTCTTGCATTAGGTGTGGGGACCAAAGGACATTCCTCCTGAATGACAAACTCGTAGTTATTATTTATGAGCATTAGGTTCATGTTACTTTTTCATTTGTTATAATAGTTCTCACCAATAAGTTGTTCAAGCGCTAGTAGGTTGACGATTGAATTAAACATATTACTAAGATAATAAATAAATAAACATTTAATTCGCCTGCATAAATATCATAACAAATATTCAAGTTTTAGATATAGTAAATATGATGCATGGATGTACATAAATCATGTTTACTAAGTATTTAGCCAATGATAATTCAATTTATCACAAATAAAGTGCCACTAGGCCAAATTATTTGCAAATCAAACTGAAACACTCTCAATTAATAAATATTGTTCAAAATATCTCATATTTTTACATTTATTAATGACCGTTATTTTGATCAAGAATGAAATTATTTAATTACATCCTTTTAAGTGTAACCCACTATTTCGGATTCATAATACTTACCTTCAAAGTGTCTCCGTATGGTAGGTCAAATGAAAAATACATCCCAGATTTCTATCACGAGGAAGAATAATCTAGTATCGATTCAGATAGACACCTTCCATAGGGAGGATGAAATTAATGCTGTCTTGAGGCACCATTTGAACCTTACAGTGTAGTTCTAACGATGGAGACCAGTGGGTCATATTGTCATGAATCCTTTCCTACTCAATATTTTGTAATTATACATTTTATTTGTAAATCATCTCATGGTTTACAATTTTAGAGATATAAACATTTTATATTTCTAAATATATTAATTTGTAAAATTTAACTCTTAAATTTAATTTCATATATATAATACTATTTTGCAAATCAAATTTGCAACCGTTAATTAATTTAATCTCATTTAACTAATTTACAGCGCATATTCAATATATATAATTAAAAAAAATTTAGAGTAATAAATAAATGCATGTGTATGCATGGCATATCATAAAACATATGAGTAGACACACTAGTACTGATATGACATGTTATAATGCATGAATCAAACAAAAAATTACTAACATAAAATAAAGCATTCAATTTGGTAAAGATGGATTTGATTGGGTTCTTTGGATATTTAAATTACAAAACAATTAAGATAATAAAATTAAAATCAATTCCTAATCTAGTCTAATCTTCAATATTTTCATGGGTCTTCTTGTAATTCTCCTTGAATTGTCATTTTACATCTAAAAGGCAAAATCAAAATAGAAACGAGAAAACAGTCAAAAACAAGCTTGAAACCTACCAGGGTTTTAGTTTCAATGCCCGGGCACGGTTGGACGTCCTGATTGTCTTCACGCAAGGCCGCATGCCCCTATAGTACAATTGGTGCTAGAGTTTTTTTACTCCGTTTTTTTATGTTTTCTTAACGGTTTCTCAAATCGTCAACCTCTGACTATCTCATAGTCGTTGGTTCCAATTCTATGGGACTTTATGGGACTTTTGGTCTTCAAGAATTCTCCTATGTTCAATATTACAACAATATAAATTGCAGGAAAAAAATTACAAAAAAAATCCTAACCCTTTAATTTTGAGTGAACATTATTTCTACTGAAAATAAAATAATGATAATCAAAGAGATCCTGGGAACCATATAACTAATGACCAAATCTACCATTCATACATTCGTCATTCAACACATGAATCAATAAATAAAACATACATATTAATACAAAATGCCTACCTATCACATCCACAATAATAGAGAGCATATATATTTATTTATAATGATTATCTCATAATCATTGCATAAAATTAATATATTCTATAGCCTACTTTGGTAGCAATTGTTGGTTTTAGAAAACATTTTTCACAAAATATAGAGAAAATATTATAATAATATGGATCATGTATAACAAACATTTTCTCAAAACTCTTGTAAAACACTATACATTATGTTAATTTCACAAATAAATAAAAATTTGTACATACTTTGCTTACTAGTAAGAGAGATAAAGATGAAGTGGAATATGGATTGCAAAGGACTGGAATATGGATTGCAAAGGACTTTCTCTATTTATAAAACCAATGTCTTTCTCGCTTAGACCTTAGCACCAGATGGACGCACGTGGAGACGTAGAAGGAATATGGTTTCTAATGATCACTCAACTAAATTAAGTCACCAAACTAGAAGAACTCTCCTTCATTTTCTTTCTCTTTTTCTACATGCTTATGTGAGTGATTTTTATGCAAAGTACTCTCAGTCTCTCCAAGACTCACAAGTATATATAAAGTGAATAGAGGAGGACTCTATTTATAGAGAACAAGAGAGCTAATCAATTTTAGAAAGTCACTTTATTTTAATTTTAAAATCAAATATTTAATCAAAATAAAATACAAAAGCTTCCCATTCTTATGTGTGATAGGTGCTACATATGTAGGTACCATATCTGTGTGTGGCACCAATTTAGATAAGAAGGAAGAAAAAATTTGCTTGTTACCTAATCTAATTTTGTCTCTTTACTAAACTATTGATATTTGAATTAAATCCTATTTATTCAAAAATTAGAAATACTAAATATGAAAATTTTGTAAACAAGCTTTGATATGTACAAGAAGACTTTCCTCTTTGTGCTTAGGCATCACACACAGTGGGACCCTCCTATTGTATGACTTTCAGAATTAATTATTTTATTTTATTTATTAAACAATCTAATTCATAATTAATTTATTTTGAGTGATATTTAATTTAGAATTCTATAATTCTAAATTAAATATTTAAATGAATAGTTCTACTTGTCTAGACAATGTTTACGAGGATAGTGAGGAGACTAATGAATCTATAATTTTAAGCTCCAATAAAACCAATATATTAATTAAACTTTTTAATTAATATATTACTTTTTTATTAATTCCAATGTAAGTTAACTAAATACTTGGAATTACATTCTTGAAAATATAGATATTTAATTACTCATTTCTTAGAGTTGTTCATTTGATATAGTCATTACATATAAGTCGAGCCTTCATAAATAATTCAAAATTAGAGCTAGGTAAAAATCTGTTAACCTTTCTAATTACTTTTTTATCCTTGAGTGCCATTGATTCTCTAATGAATAATAAATTTATGGCCTAAATCTTGAATTGGCTGCTCTTATTATTCAAGCCCAAAATTAGTACTCAAGAGAATAATTTATCTGCTTCTTGTTAGAGATGAAATGGATTCTATATTGTAATATTAACATTCCCAGCTACTTACTTGATCATGCCTCCAAGATACAAGGAATAAGATTTGATTCTTATATCTATACGAAGTAAGTCAAAAGACATAAATCTATAAATAGGAGTTTCTTGATAACTCAGATTTAAATCATCTGACATATGACAATCTATTAATGTGATTAGAACTTGTTATATTTAATGGAAATTATTTGCCATTCATATCTTATCATGTTTCAGTCCTACATAATCTTATTATGCACAGTGCACTCATTTAATGACTCATTATATTAACGATTCGAATAAGACCATTCCATTCTTAATGGAAATGACATGCACTAGTAACGACCAATTAAAGATTACATACTTTAATTGAATATTAATTATAACAATTAATTATATGTTACTAACCATTTTAATTATCATCTTTAAATATTATCTTTTTATATATAACGCTTATATATGATATTTAAAGTCATAGATAATTATAGAATTTTAATGATATTATCAAAGTATTCAAACTACATACACGTAAATATGATGAATAAATTCACTTTGTTTATTTATTTATAAATATGTCCATTTTAAAAACATTATATGTTTTATGGGCATCTTTCCTAACAAAAACTCTATCAAAGAACCTTGCGTAGGCACGTATAGAGAGAAAGAGAGAGAAGAATAGCTCTTCATTCCTAGTCTCGTTTTGCTCATATGTTGAGATTAATGTGGGAGACAAAAGTGAGTGAGTAATCTCCTAGATATCCTAATTTTCTTCTATGCCTACACATTCGTCCAATTGGTACCGAGAACTAGGCGAGGAAGTAGTGGTTTTATTAAGAGAATGCATTTCCCGTTAAAAGATTTCTAACCTAATTGCTTCCATCGTATAAGCATAAATCATATATTTATTCATTAAACATTAAATGTTTATACTTTATAACGTTGTTTTATAAAAATTTTATAAAACTTTTTGTTTTATACGTTCTATATATTTACTACATTTTTCTATATTTTCTCTAAATTCGTTTCAGAAAACCAACCACATCTACTGTATAAAATATTTAGGGCGTTTAGGTTTATATAAAGTAGCGAGTTTGATATGACAATTGAGTATTGACACCTTCCTTCATTGATGCTCTCCACTGGCTTCGTGGTACCTCTAGTTTTCACCACAACATGTATATAAACACGATTCTTGAAATTTATCAAGATGCCATTTACGTCAAGGACTAAAGTGAAAAACAAAAACAAAATATTAAAAAATAAAG
Organism: Artocarpus hirsutus; assembly: GCA_946598075.1. NCBI lineage: Eukaryota > Viridiplantae > Streptophyta > Magnoliopsida > Rosales > Moraceae > Artocarpus > Artocarpus hirsutus. The sequence continues at coordinate 39,414 of CAMOHE010048499.1, read as the reverse complement.
ATAATCATATAAAGGACTCGTTTAGCTCTGTGACTTGTGAGATTTATACACATATTGTTTAGAAACATGAACTGCAATAGGATGGTATAACTATATTGTAGAAAAAACATTGAATTATCATTTTTTATTTCTTTTACCTTCAGAAGCTTAATCATACGTTCAATTTGACAATTTTTTGTTAATTAATTAGAGCACTTGGAAAAAAATGTCCTCGAACGAATTATTGTATTCGAAGATCAAATAAAATTTATTTAGATGGAGAAAAACAGAGAACTTGTTATTATATATTAAGTTTCTTATAAAAGCCTTCAACGTCTATATATATAGCCATTTCAATGTTCTTTGTTCATTTACCTCTCAAGGGAATTCACATAACAAAGAGTGTATATAAATCAGCCTTTATTCCGTATGTAAGAATGGTTCTACGAAAGCTATGTTTGAAAAATATCTTATGCGGCTCTGTTTTCAATTATCACATATATATGTGTGTGTGTGTGTGTGTGTGTGTGTGTGTGTGTGTGTATGAGGTTTTGCTAATTTTATCTAATTTTTTTATGATATAAACAAAACATAACATTTAGTGTCTTATCATACAAAGAATAAAGCATAGACACAAAAGACTAACAAACAATACTCTATGATTCAAAACATATGCTTGGCTCACCTAACGTGTGTTATGCTATGGATTCTAATTTTAATGTTGTGACAAATTATTGCTCTATATTGAGGGTTGCAAGTAATTAATGGCCCGGACCAAAATTTCATGTTTAGATAAATTCGGCTGTCCTAAGTTTTCTATATATAAAATGGGCGTCGAATTAGCGAAAATTAGAAATGTTAGAAAAAAACATACAGAATTGAGTGGTGTGTGATTTTCTCTTGCAAACATTTTTTGTCATAGTAAATTTTCTACAACTGGCTAAATTAGACATAATTCTCACATTGGGGGTGAAATACTATAAATTTTTTGTGTTTGTTTTTCTGCTTATTTTTTCTTCACTTGTTTTGTCTGCTTTGGGTAGAATTAGAATTTCTAATTTGTAATAATATGTTCCCAAAAAAGAAGAAATTTTACTACAAAGTTACGTATCTGTAAAGATTAAGAAATAGAAAAAAACTTTGAACAGTAGGATTTTAGTGCATGTTTTTTGAATGTTACATTAGACTAAAATTATATTAAAATAAAAAAGGTATTTAAAACTGACAAAAATTGATACATATTTGATGGCTTAAAACAGGACAATATTGGTAGGGTATTTTTTTTTTTTTTTGCATGTAAAAATACAAAAATAAGAATTAATTATATTTGACCTTAAGGTAAAAACAAAACTTTTCTGTTTAAATTACTAATTGAACTGAAAACTGCAAATAATATTATCTCTAAAGGGCATCAAGCATTTAAATATTGAACAAATAAAAGTGCAAAGCAGCGAGTCTGTAAAAAGGAATTTCAAGGGGGGGAAAAACACGAAAACAATAAATAAAAAAACTTTGGGTAATTTAACAGATTCTCTAAGAGGCATTATAAGCATTTAATTGCCTTGACTTACGGGAACCTATGAGAAGCATAAAAATTTTCAGGTCTATTTTTTATGCGGGGACCTTAGACGACTACGACTGTTTCAGCTGCCGTTTGAACTTCGAGTCTCCCGTTCCAAACCGGTTCTTCCATTGTCGCATTTGATATTCCACTCAAAAACCCAAGATTTACTTCGTTTCTTTAAGTTGCGCCATTGATTATGGCGAAATTTGGACAACACAAAAAGGGTCAACATATGTACTACCCGCTATTACTTCTTGTGGTCACACAATAATGTGTTTATATTCTTGCCGTCGATACACGCCCACACATTCACTTTTATATATATATATTTGTTAAACCTTACTTCGTTGTACCAATTATCATACATCAAATATATTTATACCTCCCGAAAAAAAAAAATTAAACAAACATCTCTTTGATCTTGTTATGCCTGCCTCAACGGCGCCTCTCCAATGGCTAAGCCTTGTGGGCATAATTTGGCTCCAATCCATAAGTGGCACCAACACAAACTTCCCTGCCTACTCCTCCCAACTCAAGCACGCCCTCTCCATGTCCCAACTGCAGCTCAACAACCTCGCCTTTGCCTCCGACGCCGGGAAGCTCTTTGGTTGGCTTGCGGGCCTTGCTGCCGCCTACGTACCCCTCTGGCTCGTCCTCATCATCGGCTCGATCCTAGGGTTGGTCGGCTATGGCTTGCAATACCTCTTCATAACAAACTTAATCCCAATTACTCCATCATACTGGCAGGTTTTCTGCCTCACCGTCCTCGCCGGCAACAGCATTTGCTGGATCAACACCGTCTCCTACGTCGTCGCCGTTCACAACTTCCCGCGTAACCGCCAAGCCGCCATCGGGCTGACGACGAGCTATCAAGGGCTAAGCGCAAAGATATACACAGATTTTGTTGTGTTCTTGTTTTCTTCCACAAAAAGAGCCAAAGCATATCTTCTTCTCAACTCCATTTTGCCTCTAGTGGTCTGTGTTATAACTTCACCCTTTGTTAGAGGCGTTAACGAGGTTGATCAAAGGCTCAGAGACAACAATATGGACTCCGGTTTTGTTGTGCTCTTTGTGATTACTATAGTCACCGGTGTTTATTCCGTGATAAGCAGTTTAGGGTTGTTGGTGTCTAGTTCAGCCTTGAATAATTTCATTGGAACTGGAGTTTTGCTTTTGGTGCCACTGGCCGTTCCGGCGATGGAGAAGATCCGAGAATTAGTAGCGTCGGAGAGGTCGAATTTGAGTAGGGGGAGAAGAGTGTGTGATTTTAATGATCATGAGTTAGGAGAAGTTAGAATAGAAGCAGATGGGGTCATGGTGAAATATGAAGAAGATCGTGATGATAGTATTATTGTTGGTGTTAGAGAGGAGATTGGAGTGAAGAAGATGCTTTTAAGGCTTGATTTCTGGTTATATTTTTCAGTGTACTTTTCTAGTGCAACAATTGGGTTGGTGTTCTTGAACAACTTAGGACAAATAACCGAATCTCGTGGGTCCTCTAAAACCTCTTCTTTTGTTTCTCTGTCTTCTTCGTTTATGTTCTTTGGCCGTCTCATGCCTTCTCTCCTTGATTTTCACTTCTTAAGGTAAGAAAACCATTACTACTAATTATTGTAATGTTTGGTTTGCAATTTGTATTACTACAGTTTAAATCTTTTTATTATTATGTGCAATATTTATATTTTTGTCTAACACAAACCAAAGGAGCCTTATGTTCTTATTTTTTCCTATTGTAATTTACTAATTCTTTTTTTTTTTTTGGGAATTTTAAGGAGTAAGCATGTGGTTTCAAGACCTGGTTTAATAGCGTTGTTGGTGGCTCCAATGGCAGGATCGTTCTTCTTGCTCCTCAACCCAACAAACCTGTCTCTCTACATTAGCACAGCCATAATAGGGGTGTGTACGGGCGCAATCACCTCGGTTTCTGTGTCAACTACACAAGAGTTATTTGGTACAAAAAATTTTTCCGTAAACCATAATGTGTTAGTTACAAATATCCCAATAGGGTCTTTTCTTTTTGGCTACTTGGCCGCTCTTCTTTACCGCAAGGAAGGAAATGGGGATGGGAAGTGCATGGGAACTGAGTGCTATAGACAAACTTTCATTATGTGGGGCTCTATTTGTTCCCTTGGGACTGTTTTGGCTATAGTTTTTTACGTTCGAACAAAGAAGTTCTATTCACGGTGAGAGTTGTGATACCTATAAGATTTGTCTTACTCTTATTATATAGTATCTCTATGACCATCGACCAATTTTGGTGCAGCTATCAAGCTGATAAATTCATTGTAATACAAGGTGGGATGACCTTATTGTTATAGAAGATATTTACAATGTATTGGTATATATGAGCAATATATGAGGCATTATAATTACTTTATAGATTAACTTTTCATGATTTAACTTGATTTAACGTGCCGCTATCTTTTTAAAGGTATATATGTATAGTAATTCAGTAATTAGCTACTTGGAATGAAGGGTAAGTTTTAATGTTCAGGCAACGATTTTGTGCCTTTCAACAAAAATATCAAAAGGAAAAAAGAAAGAATGAAGGAAAAATTATCATTATTGTGCATTGTTTATGGTCAAATTATTTTATGCAGTTCTAAGGGTAACTCTTTTTCAAGGTAATAAAGTAACTAAAGTCATTATACCTGTATATATGTATGTAATTCCGATGTAACTATTTTTAGATATTAAGATAATTATACATTGTGTGTTTGTGTTGTGTTTCTTTCTTTGTTAATTTGTTTTTATTTGCGGTTAGCTCTTGTGATCCATTAGTTTTATTTTTACTCTGTTAAGCCAACAATTATCTTATGGAAACCTTGTATAAATAATCATACCATTTATTTATTTCATTGTATAACGGGCCAAAGGTGTGCCAAACACACAAGGAATTTATATTCTTGATTGCGTCTATAAATTTCATGTGAATTCATATTCTCCATGTGACGTAAAGATCATGTGAATCAGCCGTTGCTTATAAACAATAATTGGCCAAAATAAAAAGAAAGAAGGAAAAAAGGTAGATCGATAAGTCAAATTTTATGGATCAAAAAAAAAAGAGAGAAGAAAATTAAGGGAATTTCTGAATTATATTTATTTGTATTAATTGGTGAATTCATAAGAACCAGACAAAATACTCCGATAAGTTCCACTCAAAGTTGTTCAAGGAAGTAATCATTTCTTTGATTAGAAATACTGCCACACGCCAATATCCACGTAATTGCGTATAAAAAGTGTAGTTTTCAGCTTAATGAATTTTGTGTTTAGATTTTTTTTATTTGGTTCCCCTTTGATTCATTGTCAATGCTAGCTGACGTTTTGCTGACAAGGGATGACTTGTCTATTGTGTGTGGGGGGCTGAGAAAGAGAGAATTGATGTGAAGCAAAATCCGTTGAGGTCACTTCAAAAAAATAAAAATAAAAATAAAAATAAAAAAAAAAACACTTGGTGGAGGTCTCAGCAACGTTATTCAGCCTTGTACTTGCTACGGGTTCCTACTCTAATCTAATTTAAGCCATCAGTCCCGTATAAGCTAGGGTCGAGGTCATTTTCAATCTCTCATTTGTGGAAAACTCCCTGTACACGTGTGTGTACGTACGTATACGCGCGTACATACATATATAGAAAATTTTATAATAAAAAAGATAATTTTATTTTATTATTAAAGCATAATATTTTAGTTGTTGAACTAAAATTTTATCAGTTTAATTTACATTTGTTTATGTTAGAAATTTAAAATATGTAATATAAAACTATTTTTAATTATAAATTAGACTATTAAAAAATTAATTTAATTGTTAAAATATTATATTTTATTATTGGAATAGAATTATCTTTTCTAGACAAAAAAAAATTATTTATACATCTATATATATATATGTACATGTATTTTTTGGGAAGGTAAATTATATCAGATGACATCTTGTGCAGTAACATGAGCAGTTCGGAAGGGCTTTCCGGCAAATTAGAAAATCCAAAAACATGGTACAAGCTTTTCTTTGTTTTTTCTATCACAAGAAGAGGACTTTGCGAAACGGAACTAGACGGACGTCAACATATGTGTGAAGTTGACAGAAGCGTCACACACGTGTCACTCACGTCAATTTTTCATAATTCCTGTCTGTGTTCTTTCAACCGTTTGAATTCGCGCAGCAGAGCACCAAACGACTAATATAATTTAATGCGAGTTCAGTTAACTTATTTAATGCATTTTTATTGGCAGTTAATGTCGAAATGCTGAACCTTCGCTCACGTCCATATAATTTGTCCCCAACGGGTCCAGTGTTTGCACACAGCAAATTACGTACATTTAGGGAATGTCATTTCAGCTTCATTTGAATATGTACAGGGCTAGGTGCAGCAAAGATCTCTGGTCACACTTTGCGTAATGAGTGCGTCATAAGATCGTTTAATTTCTATTGTTAACACTACACATGGGGCTTTTTAATGGTCCTCTTGAATAGAACGTCTTTCAAACACTAAACAAACGTAACATGACATTCATTAATTGTAATATTAACATTAAAATTATGTAGTATAATTTTTAGATTATTAATAAAAGTGTAGTTAAAACTGAAATTTTTGACTTGAAAACTATAATAAGTGAAAACTTTATACTATAGCTTATTTTTTATAATCATTATAACATATAAGAGCTTTACATTATAGCAATTAAAATATATACGGTCCTTTATGAAAAAATTTATTGGTGTTACGTCAATTAAACATCAATGTTACGTTTAATAATCATCATAGACGTAACCACCTATAGATAAGGGTGGGTGGTCACTTCCTTGAGTATTTTTTTATTTCGTATGTAAATTTTACAAAACTTGTCCAAAAACATAGGACAAGCCCCTTTTTTTTTATTATCACGAGAAGAGGACTTTGTTGAAACGGAACTTGACAGAAGGGTCAACACATGTGTGAGCTCGACAGAAGACTCAACACACGTGTCACTCACGTCAATGTTTCGTAATTCCTGGCGTGTTTTTTCAACCGTTTGAATTCGCGTAGCAGAGCACCAAGCTACTTGCATGATTTAATGCGAATTTTAATGCATTTTTATTGGCAATTAATGTCGAAATGCTGAAGCTTTGCTCACGACCATAAAATTTGTCCCCAAGGGGTCCAGTGTTTGCACACAGCAAATTGGGTACATTTAAGGAATGTCATTTCAGCTTAATTAAAATATGCGTACGGATAGGGTGCTGCAAAGATCTCTCGTCAGGCTTTACGTAATGAGTGCGTCATAAAATCGTTTAATTTCTCTTGTTAATGCTATGTATAGGGCTTTTTAATGGTTCTCTTGAATAGAACTTCCTTCGAACAATAAACAAACATAAAATGATAATTGTTGAATTGTAAGATTAACATTAAAACTAAATAGCATAGTTTTTAGATGACTTATGAAAGTGTGGTTAGAATTTAAACTTTTGACTTGAAAACTATAAGAGATGAGAACTTTACACTATAGTTTATTTTTTCTGACCACTGTAGCATATGAATGTTTTACACTACAACAATCAAAATATATATATAGTCTTTTTTTATGACAAAATTTGTTGGTGTTACATCAATTAAACACTGATGTTACGTTTAATAGCCATTATGGGCGTAACTAGGGGTGGCAAAACGAGTTGACAAGTCGGGTTTGAGTTAATTTTTACAAAAAATAGGTTGATACTAACTCGACCCGTGACACGAACGGGTTGAGAATTCTCAACCCGAACACGACCCATTTTGATACGGGTTGACACGAACACGACCCGTGTCAACCTGTTTTTTATGCACAGTGTCAAAAAATATGACTCGCGACCCGTTTTTGACCCGTAATCCGATTGTGACCCGCAACCTGCTATGACCCGCCTACATTAATATATATAATATTAAAAAAAAACATAAAATTAGAAGAGTTTTATACCACTTTAACAAGAAGATGAGTGATAAGAGAGGTAAGGTTTGATCTTTTCAGGGTTTATATTATATATGAAATAATATTAATTTGTTTAAAATTTAATTAATTAAATACAGGTCAGAAACGGGTCATTTTCGTGTCAGACGGGTTGACCCGAACCAACTCATTTTTTGACGGGTCAATTTCAGGTCGACACTAAAATGACACGTGGTCAAATTTTTTGACACTAACCCGCAAAAAATCATATCAAATTTGTGTCGTGTCATTGTATCGCAACCCGTTTTGCCGACCCTAGGCGTAACCACCTATGGACGAGAGTAGGTGGCCACTTCCCTGAACATTTTTTTATTTCGTATATAAATTTTAAAAAACTTGTGTTTTGCCTCTGTTTTAAAATTATATTTTGCCTAACATTTATTTATATATATATATATATATATATATTTCTTTCCTCTAAAATTTTATATTTTTTATTTGTCATACCTTGTTAGTCAAGCCCCTTTTATACATGTTATGCTAGTGGGATCTATTCCGAAAATACAAGTGGTATTACAACCACTATCTTTTTTTCGTTCTTTCAGTGCTTTTTCTTCTTCTTCTTCTTTTTTTTGAAATAATTCTTTCGGCAGTTTTTTTTTTTTTCCAAAAATATGCATTCTAATAATGTTACGTCGACGTAGTTTTGCTGAGAGCATATTAATGGACATTGGTTGATTATAACTTCTAACTACCTGCAATTCATAACCACGGAAAAAGAAAAGCTACGCAGTAATGTCCGTTCGAGAGATTGACATGATCAATTAGGAGGAGCAAAATTCTATGTCCAATTAATATTTTAAGCTGCACAGAAAGCAATGTTGAGCCTTTTTTATTCTTCTCTCTAAATGTAGGAGTTTAATTGACGGGTACGATGCAAAGACTCTAAAATTAAAAGTAAAGATGATGGAAGTGATCAATTATTTTCATCAAACCTTGTCATTTTCGCTAACGCTTTTCTAGTCTAGTTATTTGGTGTGCCTGGTTTTTCAAAGCATAAAATTGATTTCACTGTCATTTGTTTTAGGTTTTGAAAATTATAACACGTAGCAAGATTCAATCCCACTGTTAAACAACAGATGAACAAGAACAATCTTTGAAGATGACATAAAACGAGGTTCAATCAATGTGATCGACGAGGCGCAACAACTTTCATTAAACAATTAAAGAAAAACGCATCCTCAATCTCAAACTCTCTCCAAGCATTACAATTTTTAACTCTCTTTCAAAAAAATGACAGGCTGAATGTTATGTTTTTCGGACATGTTATGACAATGGACTTTTATAGATGACAATTGTCGTTGCTAAATTTCTCGTTTTCATATGGTGTTAGTTTCAAGCCTTGTAATTAAGTGGATAATATATCCCTCAATTATGAAACCTAGCTGCCACCCCAAACCATTAAATTAGTGGTTAAGATTTGACACCATAAATTTATTTGGAATTCCCTCATCTCTAACTGGCAAATAACTTTTTTTTTCCTGGTAAAATGCAGATAACTTGATCCTTTTATCTTTAGTATTTTAAAGCCTACTAAAAATCTGTTTCCGTCCCACATTTTCTCATCAATCAGATGCCTTTATCATGGTTTGCAATACATACACACACGAAACGAGACTTGAATAACGAAAAAAAAAAAAAAAAAAGGAGAAGAAAAATAATTATTCTCCTTAATTAATTGACGAAGTTAGTATTTCCGCTGCCCCGCTATCTTTTGCCAAATTGGTGCAGCATGTATTAATTAATTGTCGGAATAAGATTATGTCGGTACGGTAACAGAAAATCTTTCGACATTCCAACGTGTTTGTAATTTCATTTTTGAGTAGTCCTAAGAGGGGACATCACTTGTCTCCGTTTTGTCCTTTTTTCAGTTTGTTTTCCACTAGACAAAAGAAGAAGAATTAATCAAACAAACAATTTTTTTTTTTTTTTGCTAAGCAAAGAGGAATTAGTGGTATTCTCACGATTTCATCCAACCCAATTAATGTGTCATTTAATTTATAAAAAAAATGCATGTTATGCCATATTTTTAAAAAATATGTTTATTAATGTCACACATAAAAAATTCATGCCACACTACGACTCGTACAGTAACAGAGCCAGCCTTTCACTTTAGTGGGTTGCGGTGGCATAGACTATTTTTTAGAATAAATGACATTAAAATTACATCATAATATTTTTTCAAGAACTACTAGGCACATATTGAGAGCTATGCTATGAAGAATACCCAACCAATAGTTTTTTATGAAATGTTTGATTTTTATTGTAGTGTTTGACATTCTCAATTCTAACTAAAACTTTTAACTGCTACAATATAAAACTCTTACATGTTATAGTATCAAGAAAAAGTAAGCTATAATGTAAAGTTCTCACACACTAAAATGGTTTTGACCCAATGGTTTAAATTGATGCTCCCATAGATATATATATATATATATATATAAATATATATATATATATTTGTTTTGCAAATAATTTTTTTTTTATTTTGATATGATTTTAGTCATACATAGTGTTCAAAACATTTACTAACAATAAGGGTATTCTCAGTATAGTTTTTTTTTTTTTTCATTTTATACCTTGTTGGGGGTATGTTCGGCACCTTTTCCCGAAGAGTTCGCCTCAACTGTCCGACCGCCTTACTTGGACAAGGGATATTTTTGGAGCTCATACAACTCCTCGTTGATCGACACTTCTTCCCGAGGTGATCCCCAACGGCTCCTTTGACTGCCACACAAGATGTCATCTATTCGGGAAGAACATGTGCTCGGACTAAATGAACATACCCTGAACCTAGGTGACAACTCATTTCCAAGGCCACCAAATGGCCTCATTACAACCCTTAGATGAACAGTTTTCCATCTTTTGGGATTGTGACACAAGTCACCTACCCGCTGACACCACCATATAGAGCACCCAGATCAAGGGTTAAACCCCCCTTATACCTGATCATACTCTCATACCTAACTCTACTCTCACTCTCGATAGAACAGATACTTGACTTGAGTATCGAAGAGCCCTTGCCGGGCACTACATTGATGTCCCCTTGACCTCTAAAGGATTCCCTCTTCTTGTTGAAGATCCCTCCCGGGAAGCAAAGACAAGTAAGACAGGTAGTCTGACCACCGTATGCAGCCGCACATAGTGTTGAGTAACAACAAGGCATCAATATTTCGATGCTAGAAGGAGGGCCACATGCCCTAACAGCATTTCCATTTGACATGGCCACAAGAGAACACACTCACGATGAAGGTCCTTGACAAAAAAGGTTAGGGAACAGCTAAAACTGAAGCCAAGTAGACCTTACGGCAGGCCCTACATGGCTTGGTCTCGATCAAGTGGGCAGGGCAGCCTGGATAGGACAGCTTCAGCCACTGAGGACCCAATTCGAGAACTAACCATAGCAGTACGTCTCCTTATAGAGTAGATGGCATAACAACAAGTGCGACAACAACCGCCCCCAATGTTCCTTTTGTCGGCTTAGGAAAACTGGGCAGGTGGTCAAGTAGGGCCGAGGGGTGGGTCCTATAGCGAAGGAAACTCTGACCATAGCAGAACTCAAGCTTTGAAGAATGCCTCCCAAAGCAGTTGCTTAATCTGTGATGGTCAGCTTGGGGCCAGAGATGGCCACAATTGCTCCCCTCAAGGCTCCCAGGTTTCAGTATTTGACAAGCATGAGAACCGAGACATTTGCCTTGTTAGAAACCTACAAGAAGCTCAAAGTAGTGATAGAGTAGAAGGTGGAGGCCTGTATCAAGTAGAACTGTCCAAAGACACTAATAACTAGTAGCTACGTGACCTACAGCGATAGATCGACTAGATCAAGAACAACCAGTAGTCGACGAGGGTGGCATGCCTGACCTGCCCTTCATCGAGGGCTCCCATACTGAACAAATTTAAGGTGCCACTAATAAAAAAACATATGATGGAATAATGGACATTGATGAGCACCTAGAACTCTACAGGGGTCACATGATGTTGCAAAATGCTAGCGATGCAACAATGTGCAAGGCATTCTTGTTGACTTTGACCGGCTCTACTTGACAGTGGTTCAAGCTCAGTGAGCAAGGCACAATGAGCTCTCCTTTCAACAAATTTTTAAAGCATTTTCAATAGCTTCACTCCATCAAGGTTAAGAACGAATGAGGTTACTCACCTCTACGCTATGCAGCAAAAGGACGGAGAAGTAAGGGTCAGATTATATCAATTGCTTCACTTGAGCAGCTTGGAGGTGAGGCATGTCTTCATGCCTTCTGCAAAAGGTTGTGAGATAATGGCCTGCTCTAGTTGCTCATTTTGGATCAACCGAGCAACTTCTCCTAGATGCTCGCTACACAAAGAAACATATGGATGCTGCAGACTATATGAAAAGCCATCGAGAAAGAGAAAGGAGTAGCAAGAAAGGAAAGAAGAACAAGTACGACCTGTCTGACTAGGATGCAGCCGAGCAGAGCAAGAAGCAAAAAGACTGACAAGCCCAGGGTTCCCACCAAGAAGTTTCAATGCTATACGCCTCTACTCGCCACTATAGATGAGGCATTGAATCAAGTGAGTAACCGTAATCTATTGGTGGACCCACCATCTTTAGAAGGAAATTGAGTAAAAAGAGACCAAAACAAGTATTGCAACTTCCATAGGGATATTAGACACAATACACAGGATTGTATTCAACTGAAGTATCAAATTAAGAAACTCGTTTGAGACAAACACCTTAAGGAGTTCGTTGAATGAGTTCTCACTCCTAGAAACAACGCTAGAAAAAATGACCAGCCAGCCAGGGAAGGCCAGTCAAACAATACTAAATGTCGATGGTATGAGTGCCTTAGATCCATCGAACATTATACATATGATCTTTGGGAGTCAGTTACCGAGGATTTTTCCAGTGATTGGTAGGCCTACGCCCGAGAAGCTCGCTTAGTCACAAGCGGAGACCTGATGAATATGTCCAAACATATCAACGAGATATGTTGACAGGAAAATACTACCATTACCTTTACCGAGGAGGAAGTAGACAGGCTTATCCATCGGCATAACGATGCCTTAGTGTGCAAGCTCTAGATTGCGAACAACATAGTCTGACGGGTGTTAATTGACAACGGTAGATCGCTGACTATTTAGGTGAAACACATAAATTTCCAGTTCTAATTTTTGACACTGAATATACTGAATTCCTACAACTTGTGCATTCTGATTTATGGGTCCTTTTCTATTCCTTTCTCATGTGGTCATAGATACTATATCAATTTACTAATTCATATTCTAGATTTACTGAATGTATTTGATCTAAAATAAATAAGATGAATAACAACTATTTGGTATTGTTTCGAGAGTTTTAGGAAACGTTTTTGCATGCTTTTTAAGGCAAAAATTTCAAAAACATTCTCAGCATAATTCTCTAAAAATTTTCATTTTTTAAAACAAAATCATTCTCACATATTTTTAAAACACTACCAAATGGGTTTGACTAATTTCAAAAATCATGTTGAACTTCAATTTGAATATAAGATTAAGTCTCTCCAAACTGATTGGGAAGGTGAATATCAAGCCTTTACTGATCTTCTTCTAGAGTTAGTGTCACTCACAGACACCCCTGTTCACACACTCATGAACAAAATGGCATAGCTAAGAGAAAACAACGTCATGTTATTAAAAATGGTTTAACTCTTCTTATACAAGCATCTTTGCCTTTAAAATTCTAGGATGAGGCTTATGGAACTAATGTTTATCTTTTAATAGACTTTGTACAATAGCTTTGCACCACAAAAATCCTCCTAAAGTTCTTTTTCATGCTAAATCTAACTACAATCTGTTAGAATAAAATATTATGATAAAAACTATCATTACCTAGGATCACTCATGTTAAATTACTAACATAATTAATAAGATGCGAAAGATAACTTGAATTCATAGATAGAATTGTGATTCCTAATTTGTAGGTTGAAGATATTCCAAGTTTAGTATATAAATCCTCCTTCAAAGTTTGCCTCTATAATTTCTCTATAGATGGGGAACAGAAAAATAACGTACGCACTGACTTGAGGACCACAACCTTTTTATATAACTTCTAAACTCTAATAGTTATATTTAATTACTAATTTAGCCCATCATAAAATTAGTAATTATATTTTGGTATCTACACATAGGAGGCCCACACTTAATAATGCATTAAAAGCCCAAAATCTAAATTGATCACTTTTAATTAAGCAACCTTATCTGATAGCCTTTAATACATATTTATTTAATATATTAGCCTATATATTGAATTTACTCCAACAATCTCCCACTTGGGTTAGATATGAAACTTTATCAATGTAAATTATACCTTATGAGCTTATGAATTTTGTTATCAAGACCTTATGCATCTCAACATCTTATCTATTAATCATACCAATATAGGACCAAAGAGACCTTCGTTACATATATTGTAACTAGACCTATCAATGATCACATATACTAATACAACTAATGACGAAGATTAAGCAAGGATTTGTAACATGGAAATTTAATGCAATGTGATCTTAACATGCCTATTTCCAACTGGTCCACCTTAAAAATTTATTGAAATCAAACTATACCAAAATCAAAGTGTGAATAAACCAAAGCTTTATTTCTGCAAAAATAACCTTAAAATATTCATAAACTAAAATAACTGAAAATGTCTATATTAGAAAAGCATCTAAAATTACAAACTCCCATTAAAACTGAATATCCTGAAAAGATATGACACCCATACAAGCAGTATGCTCATGAAACATTTTGGGTGGTAATCCCTTAGTAAGCGGATCCGCAATCATAGAGTTTGTACCGATGTGCTCTATAGACAACTGTCCACTCTAAACTCTTTCTTTCACAACCAGGAACTTGATGTCTATATGCTTTGACTTTGTCGAGCTTATATTGTCGATGGAATATAAAACTATTGACTTATTGTCACAAAAGAACTTGAGTGGTCTTTGAATACCGTCCACTATATGCAGTCCCGTGACAAAATTCCAAGCTATATTCCATGATTGGACGCCTCATAACACACTATGAACTCTGCTGCCATGGTAGAATATGCTATAAGAGACTGTTTAGCACTCTTCCAAGAGATAGCACCTCCAGCTAGAAGGTAGACATAGCCCAACGTAGATTTCATATTATCTTGGCATCTAGCATAATCGGAGTCAATGTACCTAATGATCTCAAGCTATTCCAACCTTCGATACATGAGCATGTAGTCTTTTGTTCTCTGTAAATATCTTAAGATTCATTTGGCTGCTATTCAGTGATCCTTTCCAAGATTGCTTAAGTATCTGCCTAACATCCCTATAACGTATGCAATATCCAGACGCGTACAAACCTAAGCATACATTAGACTCCCTATTACTGACGCATAAGGAATCTTCTATATTTCCTGAATCTCAAATTCATTCTTAGGGCATTGATTGAGACTAAACTTGTCTCCCTTAGCTACAAGGGTATCACTTGGTTTGTAATCCTACATGCCATATCTCCTAAGAACCTTTTCAGTATAGCCCTTTTGTGATAATCCAAGAATACCCTAAGAGTGATCCTAGTGTATCTGTGTACCAACACAAAAGAGGCGTCACCAAGATCCTTCATCTTAAATTTCTTTGATAGAAATCTCTTTGTTTTGTGCAATAAGTCTATATCATTGCTAGCAAGCAAAATGTCATTGACATATAGAACCAGGAAAATATACTTACTCCCACTGAACTTGTGGTATATATAATCATCAACCATAGTCATCTCAAAACTGAACAAGATGATAAGCTAATGAAATTTGCAATACCATTGACAAAAAGCTTGCTTAAGCCCATAGATGGATTTCTTTAATTTACAAACCACCTTCTTTGCATCTCCCAACACAAAGTTTTCCGGTTATACCATATAGATTGTTTCATCAATGTCACCATTAAGAAACGCAGTCTTAACATCCATCTTATGAAGTTCAAGATCAAAATACGCCACTTATGCCATTACAATCCTGAAAAAGTTTTTTGAAGAAACGGGAGAGAAAGTCTCTTTATAGTCGATGCCTTCTTTCTGTGTAAAGCCTTTAGCGACAAGACAAGCCTTGTACCTCTCCACTTCGCCTTTCGAATGCCTCTTGGTCTTAAATATCCATTTGCAACTAATGGGTTTCATTCCTTTAGGCAATGGGGAAAAATCCCAAACGTCATTGTCTATTGTCCTTCATAGACTTTATCTCCTCATTCATGGCATCAATCCATTCTTGAGATCTAGAACTTTCCATGGTTTGACGGAAGTTGATTGGATCATCTTTCACCACACTAATGTCAAGCTCATGTTCCTAGAGAAATACAATGTAATCATTTGGTTCCGTACTTCTCCTTTCTCTAGTAGATCTCCTTAATGACATAGGTTCTTGAGGTGGTAGAGTTTATTCTTCTAGAATAATTTCTAGAATAGAAGGTTCTTCGACGTTGTCTTGATATTGGTCTATTTCTTGAACAAGTTCAAGAATAGAAGCCTGATCAATGTCAATAACAACTATGGAAATATCAACATATTCTTCTTCAAAGACGAAGTTCCTAAACTTATCTCCCCTTGCAAACCAGACATCCTCAAAGAACCGGGCGCTTCCCGTCTCAAAATCAACTTTGTTGTAGGATCATAAAACTTGTACCCCTTGGATCTTTCAGAGTATCTAATAAAATAACAACTTACCGCCCTTGAGTTCAGTTTCTTTTCATTAGGCCTTACCTTAACTGGACATCCCCAAACATGCAAGTGCTTTAAACTAGGCTTCTTGCATGGCCAAAGTTCAAAAGAGGTTTTGGTAGTGGCTTTAGTTAGAACGCTATTAAGGATATATACTATAGTCTTAAGTGCTTCTCCCTAAACTGATTCTGGTAAGGTCGAATGAGAAATCATACTCCTCATCGTATCTTTAAGCATCTTGTTTCGTCTTTCAACAACACCTTCATAATGGGCGAACTCAACATAGTGTATTGTGGGACAATATCACTTTCCTCTACGAACTTAGCAAACGGTCCTGACGTTGTTCACTTGAACTGTCATATCTACCATAGTACTCACCACCACAGTTAGATCTAACGCTTTTAATCATTTTGTTGAGTTGGTTTTCAACTTTAGCCTTATAATTTTTTAACACATCTAGCGACTGTGACTTTTCATGAATGAGATATATATAGCCATATCTAAAAAAAATCGTCTATGAACGTTATAAAATATTATTGACCATTCTAAGAAATTGTAGGGAATGGCTCGCAAATATCTGTATGTATAAGTTCTAAGACGTACAAAGTCCTGTTGGCTTCAAATCTCCTTTTATTGGTTTGTTTCCCCTTAATACAGTTAACACAAATATCAAAATCTGTAAAGTCTAAGGGGTTGAGAATTTCATCTGACACAAGTCTCTCAATTCTCTTTTTAGAGATATGACCCAATCTCTTATACCATAATGCAGCTAAATTCTCATTAGTTAATTTTCTCTTTATACCTCGTGTACTTACTTGTAAAGAGTCATTAAATGAAGCAAATATATTAATCAAATAAATATTATCATAACCTAACAAAGAACTGGAACCAACCAATTTTGAATCATGAAACAAACTAAAATTTTCATTTCTAAATGAACAAGAATAACTAAATTTGTCCAAAACAGAAATAGAAATAAAATTCCGTCTATAAGACGGTCAATAAATGTCTTATCAAGGTCCAAATAAAATCTAATTTTTAACAATAATCTAAATTTTCCTATTGCTTTAACTCAACCTTTTTGCCATCACCCACATAGATTTTTTTTTTCACCATCATTTGGCTTTCGGTATCTTAGGTAACCTTGCATAAACACACTAATTTGAGTGGTTGCACCATAATCTGTCCACTAAGTATGTTTAGGTACTGTGGTTAAATTAACCTCTGAACAAACCAAATTAAGAAGCATACCTTTCCTGGCACGTCAAGCATGATAATTGGTGTAATGCTTCTTCTTATATTCTGTAGCTCCACAGAAGAAACAACCTATACCTTCTAGATCATTCAGTCTCCTTTGTTGTTTCCTTTAAGGTGCCATAACTATAGCTTCCTTGTCCTTCTTTCTTTTCTTCACTTTTTCCTTGGAAGTATTAGCTAAGTGAACACTTTTTGTCTTTTTCTGCTTCAACCTTTCAATTTGTTACGCACAATGTAAGATGAGCTTATTAATAGACCAAGTCTCCTTTTGGCAGTTATAGCTCACCTTAAACTGACTAACTTATACAGGAACAGATATAAGAACAAAATGCACTAGCAAGTCCTCAAAAAGGTCAAGCTTAAGTGTTCTTAGTTTTGAAGCAAGATAAGACATCTCCATGATGTGCTCCATGATGTTCCCTTTACCTCTGTATCTTATTGAGATGAGGATTGCTAAAAGTGTACTTGTTTCAGCCTTTTCATTTTTGGCAATTCTCTTCTCAATGTCCTCAAGGAACTCTTTAGCTCTCTTTATCGTTTCTGATATAGTGCCCCTAAATGCTTTCGAAATGGCCTTCTTCATGATCATCGTACACATGCGCTTTGACTTCTCCTACCTTTCCATGTCCCTCTTTTCATCAGAGGAACTCTTATCTATAAGAAGTGCAGGAGAAGGAACCCTTAACGCAAGGTCGAGACCCATGACTCCGAGAACTATAAGGAGGTTCTCTTGTCATGATTTGAAGTTGCTACCATTCAGCATAGGAATTGAATTGATGTTGACAGTAATATTTGAGGCAAAACTAGTAGCTGAAACAGAGAACAAAACAAACAAACCCAAAAATAAGTTCACATAAGAATCCAAAATAACAATAATAAATCCAAATAAAGGTAACACCATCTCAAGATATCAGGCACTACATTAATATATAGTCTTTGGACAAAAGTATTAACTTGTAAGTGATATCTTGGTGTAGTAATCAAACACTGACAATAAGAACATGTCAAACAATAATCTTCCTTTAGACCGGTTTATTGTTCATATGTACAATCGGACAATCATCATGTGTTTATTACCACAAGTATACATGCAATTCTGTCAAATATTGCCTTCTTTTGGACCAGTTAATATTCACATAAGTTGCATAGACACAACCGTTTATATTTCAAAACAAATTATTTTCACAATAAAGGCCACTTGGGTGACATGTTGCTTTAATTAATTCATCTCAAAATATATATAAAATACTAATATTTGAATTTAAAATTGTACAAAAAGACCAAAATTAAAATAAAAATTAAAAATTAAAAAATTTGGTCAAAAGTCAACCTGATCAAAGTCAACCGGTCAAGGTTACCTTGACTGTTCAACCTTGACTGGGTCGGGGCTGGACTAGGTCGGGTGAACCCAACCTGAATCCTAACCCAGCCCCTTTTCTTTCCCTTTTTTCTTTTTTTCTTTTTTTTTTTTTTTAAATAAAAGGTCACCCAGGGGTTTAATCTCTTGGGTGTCTTCTGGTGACAGGCCAATTAGGCCTGTGTATTAAAAGTCCTTTTTTTTCCTTATTTTAGTTATGGGCCAAGGCCCAGAACTCTAAAAACCCCTTGGGCCCGCTGCTTGCTAGGAACATGCACGCCGCCTGAAGCATGTGCCGAGGCCTAGCTTCTCCACCCGACCCATAACATATTGCTTTCTCTTTTCGGCAGCAAGGCTACCGTGTTTCCCAATCAAAGAAAAAAAATCCCAGATTCTTAATAAACATACAATGTTGAGTACATATGGCCGTACACTGAATATATATGCCGTAGTGCGGCATAAGGAAAAGCATTAAAAAGAAAATGTTTCTTTTGATTATTACGGCACAGTTGCTGAGAAAAGAAAAAAAAAAGTTTTTCTCAATATATATATATAACTCTCTGAAATTTATATATATATATATATACAAACCGATTATATACATAAAACCAAATTCAAAGTTGAGCCATTTAATATATATATATAATCAAATTCAACGAAAGATTTATTTCATAAAATATTGAAACAAAATTTTTCAAACAATTGTTCTCAAATTCAAGAATTTTAAAGAACAATGAATTTTCTTATTAGAATCACATCTAAAAGATTATTGATCACTAATGATTTAATATGAAGAGACTTTAGATACCACTTATTAAAATAAAATATTATGGTGAAAACCATCATTATCTAAGATCATTCATTTCAAATCATCAGGATAATTAATAAAATGTGAAAGCTAACCTAAATCCATAGATAGAATTGTGATTCCTTGAATCCACAGATAGAATTATGATTCCTGAGTCTATAGGTTAAAAATCTTCTAAGTCTAGTATGTAAGTATTCTTTCAAAGTTTACCTCTATAGATGAAAAAAAATAATGTACGTATTAACTTGGGACCACGATCCGTTTATATAACCGCTAAACCCTAACAGTTATTCTTAATTATCAATTTAGCCCGTTATAAAATCAAATTATATTTTAGTCTCTACACATAAAAAGCCCACACTTAATGATGCATTAAAAGCTCAAAACCTAAATTGATCACTTTTAGTCAGACGGTCTTATTAAACAGCCTTTCATACACATTTTATTTAATATATTAACCCATATATTAGATTAATTCCAACACAATCAACTTAGAGTATTTGGTTGTGCTCGTTACCCAAACACTAGACCTTATAACTCTTATAAACTCAGTTTTAGATCTACCCTTTGTAACTTGCTTGGCTATATCTCAACCACAAAGGCTACAAATGCTTGAATAATAAGGGTTTCATTTCTAGGGACGTCATATATGATGAACATTCCTTTCCTTTTGCTCAAATTGTCTTTGCTACCCAATCTCAGCCCTCTTCTTCTGTTCCATCCAATTCTCATCCATCTACTCTCATTCCACTTGTTTTTTTCTTTGTTGAATCTCTTCCCTCTACCTCTAGCTCTTGTATTGCTTTTGTCCCTAACACAGGTGGGCTGGACCAGGTCGGGTGGACCCAACCCGAATCCTAACCCAGCCCTTTTTCTTTCCCTTTTTTCTTTTTTTTTTTAAATAATGAGTCACCCAGGGGTTTAATCCCTTAGGTGTCTTCTGGTCACGGGCCAATTAGGCCTGTGTATTAGAAGTCCTTTTTTATTTTATTTTAGTTATGGGCCAAAACCCAGAACTTTAAAAATCCCTAGGGCCCGCTGCTTGCTAGGAACATGGACGCCGCCTGAAGCATGTGCCGAGGCCAAGCTTCTCCGGCCGACCATAACATATTGCTTTCTCTTTTCGGCAGCAAGGCTACCGTGTTTCCCAATCAAAAGCAAAAAAAAAATTCCAGATTCTTAATAAACATACAATGTTGAGCACATATGGCCGTACACTGAATATATATGCCGTAGTGCGGCATAAGTAAAAGCATTAAAAAGAAAATGTTTCTTTTGATTATTACGGCACAGTTGCTGAGAAAAGAAAAAAAAAGGTTTTCTCAATATGTATAACTCTCTGAAATTTATATATATATATATATATATATATATATTCAAACCGATTATATACACAAAATCAAATTCAAAGTTAAGCCATTTAATATATATATATATATATATATATAAAATCAAATTCAACGAAAGATTTATTCCATAAAATATTGAACCAAAAATTTTCGAACAATTGTTCTCAAATTCAAGAATTTTAAAGAACAATGAATTTTTCTATTAAAATCACATCTAAAAGATTATTGATCACCAATGATTTAACTTGAAAAGTCTCTAGATATCACTTATTAAAATAAAATATTGTGATAAAAACCATCATCATCTAAGATCATTAATGTCAAATCATCAAGATAATTAATAAAATGTGAAAGTTAACTGAATCTATAGATATAATTGTGATTCCCGAGTTTGTAGGTTGAAAATCTTCTAAGTTTGGTATGTAAGTCTTCCTTCAAAGTTTACCTCTGTAATTTTTCTGTAGATGAAAAAAAATAACGTACATATTGACTTGGGACCACGACCCCTTTATATAACTGTTAAACCCTAACAGTTATTCTTAATTACCAATTTAGTCCATTATAAAATCAAATTATATTTGTCTCTACACATAAAAAGCCCACACTTAATTATGCATTAAAAACCCAGAACCTAAATTGATCATTTGTAGTCAGACAGTCTTATCGAACAGCCTTTAATACATATTTTATTTAATATATTAACCAATATATTAGATTAATTCCAACACAATCAAATTAGAGTATTTGGTTGTGCTCGTTACCCAAACACTAGACCTTATAACTCTTATAAACTCAGTTTTAGACCTACCCTTTGTAACTTGCTTGGCTATATCTCAACCATAAAGGCTACAAATGCTTGAATAATAAGGGTTTCATTTCTAGGGACGTCATATATGATGAACATTCCATTCCTTTTGCTCAAATTGTCTTTGCCACCCAATCTCAGCCCTCTTCTTCTGTTCCATCCAATTCTCATCCATCTACTCTCATTCCACTTGTTTCTTTCTTTGTTGAATCTCTTCCCTCTACCTCTAGCTCTTGTATTGCTTTTGTCCCTAACACAGGTGGTCAATTTGTTGAACCTACACTTGCTAGTACTTCTAACCCTCCTTGTGAGCCCTGTAATCATAGATCTTTTACAGCTAAGCAACTCAGACTTCAGGCAGGTAATATTCATGCAATGCAGACCGCGGGGTAAAATAGCATTAAAAAGCCCAAAGTGTATATAGCTAGTACTGTTCCTACAACTGTAGAAAAAGCTATGCAGCAAGATCATTAGAAGGCTGCAATGGAGGATGAGTATCTAGCACTCATGAGGAATCAAACCTGGTCATTGGTCTCACTGCCTGGAGGAAGGAAAGCCATTGAATGCAAGTGGGTTTGGAGAGTTAAAAAGAACCTAGATGGCACACTTCAGAAGTACAAGGCCAAGCTTGTGGTAAAAGGCTTTCACCAAGCTGTTGGGTTTGACTTCACTGAGATTTTTAGTGCAGTGGCAAAACCCACAACTATTAAAGTTGTGCTGACTATTGCTTTGAGCAGAGATTGGTGCATAAGGCAATTAGACATCAATAATACTTTCTTAAATGGGGACATGAGTGAAGTATACATGGAACAACATGTAGGTTTTTTTGATCCTCAGTTTCCTCGGAAAGTTTGCAGATTGCACAAATCCTCGTATGGTCTCAAACAAGCACCAGGGCTTACTTGTTTGAGAAACTCTATACTGCACTGCTTGATTTTGGCTTTACATCAGCAAAATTGGACAAGTCTCCTTTGGTCAAAATTAGTGCTCAACATACAACCTTTATCCTGGATTATGTTGATGACATATTAATAGTACTTGCTCGCAAACTATTTAACATCTGATTGCTAGTTTGAACAAGAAATTTGCTTTGAAAGATCTTGGTGAAATGAGTTTCTATTGTGGAATTGAAGTGAAGAAAACAAATGAGAGTTCGTTACAAACCAAGCACATATCTGATTTACTATGCGAGGCACAAATGAAAGGTGCTAAGCCAATTTCAGCACCTATAATTAGCGGACTTCAATTAACTAGTTATGGAAGTGATTTAGTGTAGAATGTTCAGCTCTATAGAAGCATTGCAGCAGCACTCCACTATGTCACCAGAAGCCTGAATTGGCCTTTAGAGTCAATAAAGTCTGTCAATCCATGCATAATCCTTTAGAGGTTTATTGGAAAGCTGTTAAGCATATTCTAAGGTATCTAAAAGGTACTTTAGATTATGGTTTACATCTGAAACATCCTGATTTAGGTTTAGAGATGGAGGGTTGCTGATCAGGCCACAAATGTGGATGATCAAAGATCTTCTTCAGGGTATTGTGTATTTCTAGGAAACATTTTAATCTCGTGACAGTCAAAGAAGCAACATGATATCTCAAGATTGTCAACAGAACTTGGGTTCAAAAGTCTTGCAAGTTTATTTTTTGAAATGGTATGGATACAGGGACTTTTGATAAAGCTGCGGGTCAAAAATGCAACAACACCAGTTAAATAGTGTGATAATCTCCAACTTTATTATGTGGGCAGCAAACCCAGTTGTACATACTCGAACAAAGCACATAGAACTTGATCTATACTTTGTAAGAGAGAAAGTACATGCATATTCTATCGATCAAATTGCTGATGTATTAACTAAGGCAATTTCAAGCATAAAATTTCCTCAGTTACGATCCAAACTTAGAGTAGAACCACTTTCAACACTAAGTTAGAGGGAGGCTATTGAAAACATTAGTCAATGTAACTGATTGTACACGTGATGTTTGATGATTGGTTCAAGTCAAGAGTGAGTTAGTAGTTGGAAACTGTTAGCTGCTAATACAACAACTATTTATTATAAACTAATAACCAGAAGGTGGTTAAGCAATCAAAAAGACAGAACAATTATTCCAAATCTAATTCTCTCTCCTTCATGCACGTAGAGAGTTGAGATTTCCTCTGATTTTCGTTGATTATTAGAACCAAGATCTCTGGCGTTACGACCATGCCCAACAACCCTGCTCATCGGCACGTAGTACAGTTGCAAGATCTACACATCGTGCTGTTTTTAGTTTTATTTTTTTCCCGAATCACAAGAATAAGTGATTGTGTTGTTACTTCTTTTTAATTTTGGTGAAGTCTTTTTTGGATATTGCTGTGGATTTTTTTTTCTTTTTTTTAATTTTAGTGCTTTTTTGTATTCTTTTTTTAAATATTTTATTGAGAAGATCGATGCGTTATGTTTAGGGCTGATAGGATGGTTGTTTTTTGATGGATGTCGGATACCATTGGTAACCGCAGCAATACCAGGGATACCGATCGATAATCGTGACGGGCGGTGGAGATTGGCTGGTGCCTCATGGGTATATTTGAGGCTTTCAAATATAATGTGATGAGATAAGGTGGCATTTTTTAGTTTTTTTATAGCATAAATCAATCCAAGTCTTAATTGAAATATTTATGTTTTATGTCATTTTTTTCTAGTGTGAACTTATTTGTATTACATCCAAGAAAACTATCTAATTAAATACCACAAATAAAGACAATTAAATTAGAAATATTAATATACTCTTAGTAGAAATCAAAAAGTATCTCATTTTTATAAGATCTATTTTCAGCTTTGAGAATATATTTAGATGATATGGTATGATATTTTGAATACTTATTTTTTAATGGTATTAATCAATTCAATATAGTATATGTGTAAAGAACTTGTCTTAGTTTGTGATATGTATGTAAAGAATGAGCCCATAAATGTTCAGCAGCGGGCTTTGAAAGTAGTAGCTGCAGCCTGCATTCCAATGGGCGGTTTCATATTCACATTTTTCTTTTTTCAAATTTTCCCCGCGAGTAACTGTTTCTATTACGATCTCCAAAAACTACTTTTGGTAGTCATCGACTAAGTAACTTAAAAATGACAAATACATTATGTACTTATCGTTGAATCTATATTTAGTATATATATAGACTATTAAAAATAAAGCAAAAGATATTAAAAAAATCAAGTGACAACATTGTCGATTTATTCTTTTCTGTAAGGAATTTGTTTTCCTTTTTCAGTTTTAAAGAATAGATTTATACATAATTTTCTTTTCTTTTAGGACATTTTTGTCACTAAATTAGTCAAAATTATAGCATTTAGCAGCGTTGAAACGCTGACCAGAGATCAAATCCAAAACCCAGTTCAAGCAACCAATCAAGAACCAACTTACACAGCCACATAAGCATACAAGAGCAGATTATAGAACCAAAACTCAAATGAGAACACAGAGATTTTAGCATGGTTCGGATCAAGATAATCCTACTTCTACGGGGACTTTGAGTCACCAGAATCCACTACTTAGAAATATCAGATTACAACCACTCAAGCTCTCTTCTTTGTTTTTCTGAAAGCCAATTTCTGCACTCAGCAAGGTCTCACCAAACAAGAAGAAGACTTTCTCTCTCTAACTCACTTCCCTGATCCCAGTTACGCCCCTTTCTCTCTCTAGTCTATATTCTCTCAATTACACGACCTGTATTTTTATCACAGTAGAGACTGCTTGGACTGCTCAGATTACAAAGGTCATTTATAACTAACTAATCCTATATATACAATTAAATGAGCTAAGACTGCTGACGTGGCATATCTGATGTGGCAATGACCATCTGCCGAACCATACAAAAATAACAAGCAACATTAGCTATTAGAAGATGGGGATTTTTTATATACATTTTCAAATATCTTAATATATTTGCTGATGTTTATAATTTTCTGAATAAACTCAAAATATATACATGCACATTTATATAAATTTGCCTTATATTTATCCCATCTGCTGTTATTTTGTGTGGAACTGATGTTGCCTTCTATTTACTTTGAGATTTAAGATTGCAATAAATTTGCACCAATTTTCCTTATAACATGTGAAAACTTTTATATTATATTATATTTTTATTTACTGTAACATGTGAAAGCTTTTTACGCTGTAATAATTAGAAAGTTTTGGTTGAAACTAAGATTGTCGATTACACTATAAGTGTGATTATAGAGTGGCTTGCTAATTAGCTCTTCGGTACATGCACAAAGTATATTTATGGCTATCAAATTGGTGGTTACTTTTATTGTTCCTTTAAAAGTAAGTACAATTTCTCGACTAAGAGGGTGTTTGGCTTCTTGTTAGAACCGAATAAATAGTATAAAGCTCTCAGTAACTATAATAAAAAGCAAAAAGTTACTACAATGTAAAACTCTTACATGCTACAGCGTTTTTAACCAAAATTGGTTCTAAATATTAGTTCTAATCACACTTTTCAAACACCCT
Source organism: Artocarpus hirsutus (assembly GCA_946598075.1). Classification (NCBI taxonomy): domain Eukaryota; kingdom Viridiplantae; phylum Streptophyta; class Magnoliopsida; order Rosales; family Moraceae; genus Artocarpus; species Artocarpus hirsutus. The sequence goes on along the minus strand of CAMOHE010048499.1, from coordinate 13,148 downwards.
ATATATGATTTACAGGAAATGAATAGACAATCTTAGAAAGATTTAACATATGATGATTCTTTTTTAAAACAATTAAATAGATAATGCACTAGAAATCAATAATTGTATGCTTGCTTGGGAAGAGGCATAAGTTAATTGTTGCTTTAGGTTCTAGAAGAAATTGACAAATCTCCTTATTTTGTGAGAACTCTTTTTCTTCTTTCATTTTATTCTGTGTATGTGTGTAAAGTAGGACCCAGAAAAATAGTGAAAATGATAGTCTCTAAAGTTGCAATTCACCAAATCTTTTCATATGTACTTGAATAACACTAGAATTTGTTCACCCTTGCATATGCTACTCGTGTGCAGCTGTATTTGAGGGCTGATAAATAATGCGCCGAATTCGCCAAATTGATCTCACTCTATATATGGTCCTATAGCCCACATATATTCTATACAGTCCTTATTCTCTAGGTTGGCACCCCAACAAACTGCTTTATTGATGTTTATTTGATTTACTAGGAATTTTGGAACACACACACTTTCTCTCTCAACTTTTAATATATGTCGTTTCATGTTTGTTGTTATTAACATTTTTGCCCGTGAATGTACTTCTCAAAATATACAAGACTCACGTGAGCTTTTGTACATGCATAGATTCCACAAAACAATTAATAAAGAAAGATCATGTGTATGTATGAGTTATACCATTTTATAGCGAACAATTTATATGCTGTAGATGATAGTGAGATGTTGACTATTAATCTAGTAGCAAACGACAAATGCGCATATCATATCATAACTAAGAACATTTATATATTTTTTGCATAACATGTCAATTGTAGGTTAGGTAGAATATGTTGCAAGGCAAGCACTTAATTACGGAAACTCATACACTATATGTGTGTGTATTGCAAGAATGTTGCAGGATGACTTTACCAGATATATTTATCGGGAAATAACTTGTATATATGTACGCTCTTATTTGTAGTGTGGAATGTATAAAAAAATCAAATGTAAATTGTTCCAGTAGTCTTCAACTTTTTACAAAAATAAACATTTGGACTCTAATATTTTATTTTTTATTTCTTTGTCCCCAACCTTTAATTTTAATTGTTGAAGGATTAATTTAATAGCCAAACAGTTGATTTTGGAAGGAAAAATAGGACAAATTAGTCCCAAAAGTTATAAAAAAGGTGATAAATTATCCCAAAGTTATCAAAAAAGTGATAAATTGGTTCCAAAATTAACTGTTTAACCATTAAATTAGTCGTTCAACAACTATAAATAAAGGTTAAAGACTATTAAATCAAAAATAAAAAAGTTAAGACTAAAATCATATTTTTATAAAAAGTTAAAGATTAATGTGACAATTTATCCTAAAATTAACGCACACATTATGGAATGTTTCCAGCAACTTTATACTAGTATCATTACTCTTTATGGTTGTAACCCAACCGAACAACGGGAAAAATGATTAAGTTTGCTGTTATTAAGAGATTATAATATATATGATGAGTTAAAAAGTCAAAAGTATGCTTTACATAAAAATGCGTGCAACATGATAATTCTTGGGAGTACTGGTTTTATGTTATTAGTACACTAGCTAGTATGTTTTGATAAACCAGTTTAAACTAAAAAAAATTAATTTAAAAATTATAACATGTAATAGTTTAAACTAATTTGTCAAATATATTATACATAAGTAATTGAGTTTTTAGGGAAGCTTAAAGCTAACGATTAACTTTATATGCATGTCAACGTAATAGTTATACAACAGCTTCCACCAAATTTTCTTTAACTTAGATATGTAATGTATAGTTAAAAAGATTAAGATCCAAGATTATTCCAACTAATCAGTGCATAGCGCAAACGGCAGCTTTTTTAATAATTAAGGAAAGAAAACGGAATAAAGCTACGGGCAGCACCGGTGCCTCTCCCCACGAATGTAGTAGCTGATGGCGACAGCTTACGTGGTTTTATGTGGCTGCGCATTTGGACTATCAATGTGTATCAAGTCTTAAATGGCGGGAACCACAAAAAATCAACTTAAAAATTTGCATTACTCTTTCTCTGCAAACTTCCTCACCATTTCTCTCTCTTGAACACAACGACACGTTCTCTTTCAGCACACCGCCGATGACTTCACAAACTCCGGGCTAAAATTTCTACCGAAAAAATCGACAACATCCTTTTCCAGGCCAAATCTGATAAACTAGTATATATTACTAAATTAAATATTTTTAAGTTAATATTTGTTAGTTTTTGAGTCTTTTAATTGGTTTTTATTTGTTTTTATTTAGTTTCATTAAATTAAATTTTATTTTTATTTTAGTTTCTTATTTTTTAGAACGTTATTTTCCTAATTGGTGTAGGTAAACAGGTAAGAATGACAATTGAAAATCTTGAAATGTATACATAGGAGTGTAGGCGTGACAAAATTGACGGAAGCCAAGCAGCGTGAAGACGAGTCTGTTGATGACTTTATTGCCATATGGACAAATCTGGTACTCTCCACTGAGCAAGAGTTTTTTGATGCGCAACAAGTCAAGATGTGTATCAATTGCTACAGATATGAGTTGTCTCACATCTTGACTTCTCAAACAATTAATACGTTTGAAGAACTATGTTCAAAAGCACATGATCTCGAAGCCCAGATTTTGAGAAAGAAAGGGAAAAAGGAAGAGGATAAGGTTAGGAGTCTGCTACGATTGCAATGATGAAGACAAACAAAGCCAATAAAGCACCTGTACTGCTGAAAGCGCAGACAAAAAGAAAAGAGAAGGAAAAATAAAAGTGTAAAGGGAATGTCAAAAGACGAAAAGAAAAAAAAATGTTACTCTCTAGTGAAAAAAAGGAATGAAATTTGTATTCAAATCACACCAAATCAATGCCCAAATGTAAAAGTTGCTACAGCATAGTTAGCTCCCTTGACAGCCGTCCAATTCAGCTTCAGAAGCCCCCAGCGGGCTGGTGCTTCTCCGTTTTCTCATTGGAGCGCATAGAAGCAGCCCAACTTTAGTGTGAGCGCCCATATTCAAGACTGTATCCCATGTGATGTGGTTTGTTGTCACGTCCGTTCTCCCTCTTGTTTACCCACTTGCGTGCCGCCAAGTGGAGTGCACTAAGTTTTTCTCCAGGCAGTTTTGGACGTGTGGTGCACTTCCAAATGCTCTTGTTCATTTTTCCTTTCCCATGTTGGCGTCTACACTCCCAGATTGACTTTTGGAATTCTAACAGAATTAAATTAAAGGCAGCTTTAGGTTTTTATTTCTATTTTAGGGTTAGGTTTATGAATTTTGTTCGAGGGAGAAAATGTTTTGAAGAAGACCAATAGGGTGTTTGGCTAGTGATGGGAACCATTTTTACTGTAGCATATAAGAGCTTTACACTATAGTAATTTTTTTTTCTTTTTACTGTAGTATGTGATAGCTCTATACTGTTCACAACTGAGTTGTGGTGTAAACCACCTTTAGCCAAACACCCTCCAAGAAAGAAAGATTAAAGATTAAAAAGTTAAGTTTGAAAAATTATAACAGCTTTATATAGGTTTTTTTTTTTCAATTTTTTTATCTTTGTATTTTTGTTATTTGAAATGTTGAACTCTTGATTTATGTCTTTTTGGGGCTATGAAATCACCACTTTTAGTTTGCTTTAGTTTTTATTTGTTCTGAGATGTTGAACTCTTGATTTGTGTCTTTTTAAGGCTATGAGATCACCAATTTTAGTTTAATTTAATTTTTATTTATTTTTTCTTTCAAATATTCATTCTTTAAGATTTATTGTTTTATGTTGAGTCTTTATTATTGTTCTTAATGCTTTTAATCGTCTTGTCACTAATTATTAATTAAGAGACCTATAATGAGACCAACATGAGATTTATAGTTATAGCTTCTTATAATAGGCATCGTAGGTTTCATGGGGCATAGACATATAGCAACCTAACTTGTATAGGCTTTTAAAGAACTATAGATCTCAATGAATTCTAATATATATAAATTCACATAATGGGTTATTAGATTAGGATATTTTTAACGTAACTCAACTGAGAGCGTTGAATAAGTTAGGATTATTTGTTCTTCAAATATTACAATAGGCGATATTAATAAGAATAATGAGTCAATATTATATTAATTTTGACGAAATCAGATGCCTTAGATATCATTTATATGTGTCTTTTTTTTTTATTTATATCTTGTTTTATTATTTTTTTAATTTATTTTCGGTCCTTTAAATAATTTTAAATTAATTAATTTCAATAATTAGCTATATTAATACAATTCTCTTAAGAACAATGATTTATACTTATTATTTTATTACTTGTTTACGGTTTCGTATACTTACCAATTTTTCGCAACAAAATCTGACGACCCAACCTCATCTACTTGCGGCGAATGCTACCCGAACTCAGCCCGCCGGCCAACCCCAGCAACTCCATGCATCTGGCGCCGGCTTAGATCTGCGATCCAGCTCTCTTCCCGCCTCTCAGGTTCGCGACAACAGACCCATCTTCCCCAACCCCGAGAACGCCTTGCACCCCTAAGCTGATGGTAAAGTGTGTCAAAGTCAACAATTTTCTTCGAACACATGCAAGACCCCCACCAAAGTTTAGGAGGTTGCAGCAAGTTCCCCAGCCAAAAAAAAAAAAGGGGGTGGGGTGGGGGGGGGGGGTGGTTAAACGATGATTGTCCTCAGAACTATCCATGGGAAAGTCCAAATCCATAATGGGTAAGGAAGAGTCCGAAGCACCAGGAAAGAGAGAGAGAAGCTAATAGAGCTAAAGAGTTGGATTTTATCTGTTGGTAATGGGTATTCTAGTTCTTTTTTTTTTTTTTTTAATGGAAATACTCTGAAAGTTTATCTGCATTCAAATGTAAAGAAGTAACAAAATGAGGAGACACTCTGAAAGTTTTAAGTTTCCTTCATTCTTTTCTCGTTACAGAAGTCAAGAAGCCCAAAAGTCAGGTTGTATCAATAGCAAAATTAGGAGAGAAAAAAAAAAAAAAAAGATGTACAACTTTCTTTTTCTCTGAGGCCATGTACAATACAAGTAAGCTGTCCACATCAGCTGCTATGTTCGTGCGGAGGGACGCCTTATAAGACCATGGCTAGAAATATAAAAATTATAAATTAAAACTATTTTTATTGTAATATATAAAAATTTTACATTATAACGTATATAAATATTACACCGTTTATAACTAAAAAAATAATATAAATCACTCCCGTCAAATACGAGGTTAGCTTTATTAAAAAAAAAAAAAAAGATAGTTACAGCTCCGCAGGACAGAAGTGATACAATAGCTTATGTACGTAAACACCTTTTTTTTTTTTGGTCTACAAATGATCTAGTGCTTTTTTTAATTTAATTTTTGAAAGGATCTATTATTACTTATTTAATCATCATCTCGTATAATTAGTAGTTGTGTTGGAGAATTAATTTTCAGTACATCAGATTAGCTAGTAATTAATTAGTAGTACAAACAAAATAAGTTTCCCTGTGACAAAGCCTATATTTTTCCTCCACTCCTTTTTAGATCACATCCATTTTATACGATCTCCGGACTGAGATAATTATTCCCACTTTCTTAACCCCCATGATATATTCCAATGAAAGTATATGTTTCAAACACGTCTAGATATATATATATATATATATTTATTTATTTATTTATTTATATATATATATGAGATTGTGATAATTCAAGTTATAGATGTTTTCTTTTTCCCTTTATAAGCTAATTCCTTACTCTTTTCTTAGCCAAAGAAAAGGCGGAAAAAAAGTCGTTTTTGACGTAAATTCTTTTTCTCCCCCGAAAATCAACATTATACAAAATACATTGTACGTTACTTATGGACGAGTGTTATTGGTACATTTTAAAATCAATTAATTAAATATTAGAATATTTACTGTTTGAGAAAGTGCCATCATGAGAAGAAATTTTGTAATAAATTGAGAAGTTGTTTGTTTGACACACTGTATTGTATTATATTGTATTGTATTATATTGTATTTTTTATATATAATACAATATAATGCAATATAATGCAATACAATACAATACAATATGGTGTACCAAACATGCCCTACCGTGTTTAGTTTTCATCTTTTTAATGAGGGAAAAGGCCGGATATGTACTACAAATGATCAATTCATATCCACATTACATATGAAGTGACTGTGATAAATTGTTCCTAGTTGCTCTATTATAATAAAAGTCATACCAATAACACAAATAACTAGCTCCATTTACGCTATATTTGATAGACCATATTGTATTGTATAAAATGTATTATATTATATTGTGTTGTATTATCATAATACAATATAGTGTTTAGTGCGTGACATATTGTATAAGGGATTAAAATGTAATTTTTTAAAGTTTAAGGTCAAAATATAATTTTATTAAAATTAAAGGCCAAAAAATAAATTTTAAGGAAATATGGGTCAAAATATAATTTTTAAATAGTTGAGTGGCTAAAATACAATTCTAGAAAATATAAATTTGTTATCAAATTTTAAAAAATTATAGGTTTCGGCCCAATTCTATGTTTGCCTTACTCCAACCCGTGTTAGATCTAAATCCGACAAAAACCATAAACTTAGTATAAAATAATACAATACAATATACCAAAAAAGGACGTATTCTATAATACGACGTGGATCGTATTAATTTAATTACAATATGTATTAACTTATAAAATACAATGATCATATCAAACATTATATTAGTATATTATTATATAATATGTTGTATCAAACATAGTCTTAGACATTAAAATAGTTAGCAATATATATATATATATATATATATATATATTCTATTAACCTTTAAAATAAAGATTTAGAAATTAGCCTACTTTATAAGGATCACAAAAAGGGAAAAGATCAAGGATTCGTGAAATGGACATTGGTTTTATTTGTTTGGATGTAATATTAAGTAGTCATGTGAATAGATGGTTCCATATTGATGAATACCGACAATTGATGACAAACCTCCTAGAAAACAAAGCCTACTCCATCAGTCTTGCTAACACATGATCATGACTACTGATAAATCCAACCAATAGCCAATATCCGAAGGAAAAGTTTTTTTTTGCCCGAGCGGGCTATAGCCCGCTTCTCTCATAGTGCTGGCCCTCATCGGGTAGGTCCCACTATGAGACCCACCCAGTGGGGCCTAACCCTGTGTGGGACCCAGTCGGTGGGGGCCAGCCCTGTGAGAGAAGTGGGGCCCAACCCTGTATAAGACCCACCCGGTGGGGGCCAGCCCTGTGAGAGAAGCGGGCTACAGCCTGCTCGGGTTATATAGCACTGCTCATATCCGAATATGAAAGAAGCTGCACACGCATTACAGTTAACATTGATAATGCCTATTGTCAAAAAAAAAAAAAAAACAAAACAAAACAAACAAACAAACAAATGTATGGAGGAGAATATTCTATTAGATATAAAAAAATTATATCGATTGATTATATGATGATTGATAAGATTTAAGCTCTTAAATTCTATCCTATTGTAAGTTGGTTTTGTAAAAATGAGTTCTACCTAATGCATTTGTAAAAATTAGTATCAAATAATATTGTTACCCGTCAAAAGACAGGATCCATAGAGTCACACTAGTATAGACAGAATATTAAAAGACGGTTTTAAATTATCGTGTAAAGATATCTATTGCCTTATCTACCATCGTAATATGTCAATACAACCAAACACCGCCATCTAATATGCCCGAAAACCTTTGAGAGTCTATAAAGAGTATATTAGACGAACCATCGTTAAAAATACTACATTTGATGACGGTTAAAAACCATGGTTAAAAGTCTATAAAAAAATTCCTTTTAACCAAAAATTTATTTTCTTGCTTAAACAATATTTTTTCCGAATATTATTCATAAATTAGACAAACATGGTTCATGTTTTATCAAATAACAACTAATGATTTTTTAAGAAATTTATTGCAAATCTTTCTTCTTATTTATAATTAATATGTAATACAAATACTATAAAAAAAGTTTTCTTTGTAAAATCTATCTAACAAAAAAATACTTTGGACATGGTAGCAAGCAACAATAAAAGATCATAAACGATTCTAAAAGTAAAAGATGAGGAAATTAGGAGAAAAACATCATGGCGAACATTGTGGTGAGGTCATGATTGATGGAGGGGCGAATTTGGTGGCAAGGGGCAACACCCATGGGCATGGTCGTGGTAGTCTTGGCGGTAGTGGTAGGGGTGAAAGAATAATGATTGTGGAAGAGATAAAGGACTTTAGGAGAAAAACTTTGAGTTTTATGTGAGTAAGAGAGTTGGAAGATGAGAAAAATCGAGGGATTTTAGAGAAAGAATAAAGAAATTGAGAAAAAATATAGAATTTGTGAATGACTGAGATAGAGAGGGTTGGGAGATGAGAAAAATAGAGGGATTTTAGAAAGAGAATAAAGAAGTTGAGAAAAAAATCTTGAGTTTGTAAATGACTAAGATAGAGTCAAAGCTATAGAAGGGACGAGAAAATTTAGGAGGGTGTTTGAAAGGGTAGTGAGAACCAGTGGTTAGAACCACTTTTATTGTAGTTTATGAGAGCTTTACAATATAGCAATTATTTTATTGTTATTGTAGCATGTGAGAGCTTTATACTATTCATAACTGAGTTTGTGGTGGGAACTTAGATCTTTTTTTTAAAAAAAAATAAGTGAGAAAAAAGACGCCTTTTTTTTTGAATTTTTTGAATATTAGATGATTTTTAAAAAACGTCATTTAATATAGTATTTTAGACAACAGTATAAAAAACTGTCATCTAATATGCCTGTGTAGTTTTTCAAACATGAAAATCGTTGTGTCGTGTTTTTTTTTTTTTAAGGTATGAGACGATAGCTTTGTTAAAATGTCGTCTAATTTATAAATTGTTGTAGTATCTAGTATAAGTTATGTTTATGTGATTGTTGCTATGAATGGGACGACGTGGAGAAGATTGCTTCTCGTCAAAAAATGGGATCCATAAAGTCATGTCGTATAGGCTACGCTTATGTGACCTCCACTGATTGAGATCCACGTCGACTATAGGATCAAACATAGCATGAACTAGATTCTATGATTATATCACTTACAGACGGGGTGACCTGAGAAGGTTGCTACCTGCTAGAAGGCGGGATATACGAAGTCAGATTGGGAAGATGGGCCACCATGGACAACGGTTATGAAGTGTGACAGAGTGTTAGATTCCCGCATGGAATGTTTGGAAATCAAATTCAGAATGATTAGATGGTAGTGAGTTTTAGAGTGTTTGAAAATCAAATTCTAGTACTAAAGGTTTATCTGTTATAGTATAAAACTCATATATGTTATAGTATTTTAGTTTGGTAAGTTAGTTGAAACTTATTAGTTTCAACTGCTATAGTGTAAAGCTCTTATATGCTACGATGAAAAGTAAAAGTTTGCTATCATGTAAAACACTCACATGCTACAGTGTTTAGTTTTCAACTTTAAGTTCTAACTTTGCTTCCAAATACTATGAACTCTTGAATTCCCTCCCATTACAAGCTGGTTTTGCAAATTTGAGCTCTACCGGTTTCCCTAGTAATATACTATTATGTACATACATGTGCCTTAAAAACGTTCCACTATGATATGTAAAGCCATAAATTAAGAGATAATCTCCAATATTCAATATTCAGTTAATTCTAGGATAATTATTGAAGTAATTGATGGATGTAACTTCTCCCTGTCTTGCGTAAATTGATAGAAGTGATGCTTAAGCACGACAACTAGGCTATACGTTATAAAATATTATGATATTCGACCCGCGCCGTGCACACACGCATCCATATAATCTAAAGACATTCATAAACCTCTCGTAGTCTCTTTGATTAATTAAGAAGGGGTCTATTTACACCCTTTTTTGTCTCTTTATACCCCTTTTTAAATACACTTTCTTATAGTTTTGAAATAATTAAATTCACTTATTGCACCCCTATAATTCCAGAATTACCCTTAAAATTATTACTTCCTTTCACTTTATTTTTTTTCACACCCACCATTTTTTATTATTTTAATATTTTATTTTTCTATCTCTCTTTATTTTTTTGTTTTATTTTCTGTTGAAGCTTTAGACGTGAAATATTTTCAAACATAAAGGAAATTTTTAATTAAAAATTATATATATTCACCACAATTTATTAAAATAAATATTATATCTACTAATTATATTTTCTAAAAATATATATTATTTATTTATTATATATACTAAACTACTAAACAAGCATTTATCATGAATGCTACTTTATTCAATAAAAAACTAAGCTATGGACAAAATATAAAAATATTTATTTGCATATAATTTGACAAAATAGAAGTCATATACTTTTTAGATTAGTCATTGAATGATGAAAATTAGGGTTTTGTCATTATATATAAATGTGTGTGAAAAAAAAAATACATCATTAGTTTATATTTATTGAAAAAGAACTTAATTTTTTAATTAGGTTATTTATACTTGTCTCTTTTTGTCATTTTATTGAAGGGTTTTTTTTAATATAAAAATTTAATTTCAAGTAAAACAAAACAAAAGGAAGGCAACACAAATAATAATATTCTCAAACTTAGTGCGGGTGTTCCATTTTAAGAAATAGTAGAAGCTCTGCTCATTGCCAAATTGACATTTGTTAAAGCCCCTTATTAACCAAGCCGAAATATATACATATACATATACATATATATATATATATATATATGGTTGTATAAAGTTTAAGTTAAATGCATAACTATATCTTTCGGTTTTCATTATTTCTCAATTTATCTTTTTGTTTTTAAAAGTTACAAAAGTATCCCTTAAATATCAAAAACTTGTTTTAATTTTATCCTTTACAAACTTTTTCGATTGAAAAACATGAAGATAAGATAAAAATATTTTTAATTAAACCTTGAGAAAATTTGTTAAAAATTATTTTAAAATTTAAAAGTCATAAAAACTTAAGATCTTTTTTTGAAATTTTAATGTTTTGTTTTAAGATTTTTAATGTTTTTAATATATAAAAAAAATTGTGCAAAACTATTTAAGGGTAATCATATTATTTTTTTAAATTTTTTCTATTTATAAAAATAAAACTGAAATAAGTTTTTAAAAATTAAAAGATGTATTTGTAGTTTTTGAAAAGAAAAAGACTAATTGAGAAAAAATTTAAAAAAAGGTGTAATTACATAATTACTTATAACGTTTCCGGGCCAGATAGGAGACAAGTGGCGGGGAGAGAGAGAAGAGAGAGAAATGGTGTTCCCGTGAGGAAGATTTGGAGGCATGCGAAAAGAACATAAACTGACCATGGTTTGACGCTTCCGAGTTTCGATATTGGTGTCCTCCTCATTCACGAGCAGATTCCTTCCTCTCACCACGTAACCCCCACAGCCTCATCTCCCCACTCCCATATGTGTCTCGATCGACCTGTGTCATGTTATATTATCTCCAATACTGCTGTTTCAAAAGTGTCTTTACGTACCACTTCACACATATACACGGCCGTAATTTGTATTGATCTTTCTTTGGATACTTATTTCTGTGGCCTATATATAAATATATATATATATGTTCTTCACAAGTTCACATGCATATGCAGGGCATTTTGCAGTTGTCATGTTTACGAATGATCATAATATAATTACTATATATATATATATATACATATATATATATATATATATATATATTATGTTCTATGAGGAAGTTTGACTTCTTGTAAGGAACGCCATATATCATGTATGCATGGCAGAGACAATATTCCTAATACCCCTGTTTTTTTCAAATGAATTGATGGAGAATTATTAAGACACATCCTAATTAATTAAGTTGGTGTCTATTAAAAAGCGTATCCTCCATCAAAATACCACTGAGCATATATACATATATACTTAGAAGAGCAATTTTATTTAATCCTATGAGGTTACAAATCCGTTACCAATAAAACAACAGGGTCTATTTTAAAAAGTATACTGCATATTAGACTGGGACCTATAGTTCTGTGAGTAGAGGGTTATAATCCCCATAGAAATAAAAAGGATTTTTTTAGTTTAAAAATAGAAATAAAATACATTTCACATCATTTTAAAATGTTCCGCTTCATATTAAATTATTCTTTTTTTTTTGTTTGAGACCTTAATATTTAATTAGTTGCTGCTGTTAAGTAAGTATGTGTAATTTCGTTACGAACGAGGGATACACATGGCTTAGTAATAGTTTAGGTGAATTCCAATATTTAAGCACGTGCTGCACACGATCAGAAAGTAAAATACATTCACAAAGTATGAAGAGCATTTTCTCATTGAAGAATTTCCTTTCATTATGGTCAGAAATGGGGAAAAAAAAAAGCAAACATTATCAATGCTATATAATAATAATCAAACCCAACTTAAACTTTTAATGATGTCATGTATATATTACTCAATTAGCGAACGACAATAAGAGATCTTGTTGTTGGAATATTGATAACTCCAACTGTTACAATCAACGTGTGTGTATATATATATATATATATATATATATATATATATATAATTAGTGTTCTTGTAATTAAATGACAAAATGGTTTCGCTTTATTAATAATTAATTAATTAGGACGTCTAAGGTCTATATATATGTGTGTTTGTGTGTGTAATGCTGACGCATGTACAAACACGTAAATTAACATGCGCATCCAAAAGGAGACAACGTTCGTTTTTGTACATGTGTGTCTATATATGCATCGTAATTATTTCCACCAATACTATATTTTATAGTAACTCGCTTTATAAAGAGACTAAAAGAGCTCTCTAGAAGAGAGAGAGAGAGAGAGAGAGAGAGAGAGAGAGAGAGAGAGCATGGTTCCGGGGAAGCACAAGAAAGTGCCCTTGTACAAGAAACTGCAACTCCTCCGTCCGATCACCAACTCTCACGCGGTGAGATTCCCTGATAATTCTTCAACTTTGTCTTCTTCAACATATGTTCTTCATTTTGACTCATATTCTGGTGTATTTATGGAATGGAATCCTTGACATAAATTCTCCTGCGAATATATAATTTATTAGCTAAGCGGAAACACTATTCAATTCCACTTTCTTAGTTTTCTTAGCAAAATAAATATAAAATATAAAAACAGAGACTTTTTTTTTCTCGATTTAACTTAATTTTCTTTTTTTTTTTT
>CAMOHE010048498.1:127209-141038 GCA_946598075.1 Artocarpus hirsutus | reverse complement strand
AGTATTGTTAGTCAATTCATGCATAATCCCGGTGAGCAACATATGAATACAGTCATGCGCATTTTAAGGTATCTAAAATCCACTCCAGGAAAGGGAATTCTATTCTCTAAAAATACAAACAAACAAAATATTAAGGTATATAAAGATGCTGACTGGGCCGGAGCAGTTAATGATAGGCGGTCAACTTCGGGATACTTTACCTTTGTAGGTGGGAACTTAGTTACATTGAGGAGCAAGAACCAAAATGTTGTTGCAAGATCTAGTGCAGAAGCTGAGTACAGAGGAATGGCCTTAGGAATTTGTGAAGGACTGTGGTTGAAATTTCTCTTACAGGACCTAGGCTATTCCATACAACAACAAATTCAGCTATACTGTGACAATAAAGCAGCATGTGATATAGCCCACAATCCAGTTCAACATGACCGTACAAAGCATGTCGAGATAGATAGGTTCTTCATTAAGGAGAAATTGGATGAAAAAGTTATGGAATTACCAAAGATTCGATTAGAAGATCAGTTAGCTGATATCCTTATCAAAGAGGTATCTAATCAGGTGTTCTCAAAGTTCTTACACAAGTTGGGCATGTGTGACATCTATGCGCCAACTTGAGGGGGAGTGTTACGATTGTTAACGATTTTGTAAAGATAGCTGTTGCGATTGTCAACGATTTTGTAAATATAGCCAATTGATGTTATTTCCTTATATAGAAGATTCCATAGATGTATACAGATCAAAGAGATTGAGTAGGAGATGGCATAGGCAGATTTCTAGGAAAATAATTAGGGATTCTAATTCTATTTGAACTCTGTATTTCATCAAGCTAGAATACATGAATAAAAAAAAGGTTTAGCATATTTGCTTTTTCATGTACGAAAACGACATGTCGAATGTCTTTCCAATTAAGACAACTGTCAAATTGTCGTTTCTTAATATAACGTGTCTTATATGAGGACAAAGACGAATAGCCAGTTTTGTTTTTGTATCAAGTAATACTCGACACGTTGTTCATAGGTAGTGTCGTTCTCCCTATAAAACGACATATTATCATATAGAAACAATTCTGCATTGTTTTGGTATAACTGTTGAAGGCAGTGACATGAAACTATATGTCGTTTATTCTTTTGCTGAACTATATGTCGTTTAATGTTCTTGTAGATCGTGTGTCGAGTAAACGAGACGCGGTCACGCGGCTTATGCGAATTCGGGAGTTGCCTTGTATGGCATGTCGTTGACGCTCAGAAGGCAAGTACTGTGTTTGTTCACGTAGACTATCCTTGGTACTACTATTCAGAGAGTTTTTAAAATTGTTTTTGCTTATTTTTTAAGATAAAAATTTTAAAAAAATTTTCAGCATTATTTTTCAAAAATTTTCATTTTTGAAAACAAAATAATTTTTACATATCTTGAAAACAGTACAAAAAAAGAAGAAGTAAATTTACAGTTGTGTTGCAACAATTGTGGATATTTTCATTTTCATTACAGGACAAAGATTGTTGCTATAAGACACCAGTGGTGTTAAACATTATTCACCAATAAAAGTAGGTCCTGTAATATAGGACTCACAGATGACGTCAACCTTTTATTAGTGATGTAGGACTCACAGATATAGTCATCTTTTATTAATGAAGGTCTTTAGTATTAGTGGTGCTCCGAAGCTTTTTTTTATTGGTTATTAATAATAGTGTTTAATACCGGAGGTGATTCTAAGCAATTTTTCTAGGATAAACCACATACTGTATATTTTCAGTATTATATTGGTTGAACCGTAAATAGATTGTTTGCATCAATGTATCAACGTTTTTTCTTCACTTTCCACCTTGCTTATCTGAGGGAGTTTCTTCTTTTCCACACACACATTCTCCTCATCACATCGAAAAATAAAACTTTCTCCGTATCCAAATCCAAACGCACCGTTCAATTTGACAGAAAGGAAGAAATATTGGGATTCCGAATGTTATATATATATAGCGCTTAAATGTCATGCTTAGATCACGCCTATTAGTCAGCCAAGATTGGCTTCAAACTTACCAATTTTATGTATACATATCTGTATAATTTGTATATGTATCCTTCCCTTCTTTTTCAACGCGAAATGATAAACAAACGGTACCCAATAAATTAAAGGAAACATTTTAGTAAACTAATAAGCTCAAAAATTATTTTTTTTAAACCTTCATTGTGGGACCAGATAGTCTTGAATATGAAATATGATGAAGAGAGTTCCACCTTAAAAGACATTTTAGAATTTATTAAAAGTAGGTGACCGCGTGTTGGAGTTAGGTAGGGCAAGCATTGATAGACGTCCCTCACGGCTCAAGGTTTCAATGATTTGAAAGCATTAAGAGAGAGTGTAGACTTTCCGATATCCACGGCCACATTCCTGTACGAGTTCAACAAGTTTTCTCAAGCCTTTTAGGCTCACATTCATTTTCTTTAGTCTCTTTTCTTTTTCCATTTTGGGTTATGAATTTTTTAAATAATTGGAGCTTTATAGATGATAAGAGAGATTTGTTGTAAAGTCTTAACAATAAAACACTATTTCTTAATCGTCAAACGACATTATAATCATATTTTTTAGTTTTTATGAAATTTAAGAACCCTTCTACCATATAATTTTTATTTTTCATTTTTTTGATAGTAGTATAATTTTTCTTTTTCGATATATTTGAATACAAGTTAGCTGGGTGACCGATGCACCAACTTTTTCTAACACCATATGTATTGTCAGAAAATTTGAAAAAAAAAAAAAGGACAATTGCATTAGTTGACTCACACTGTTACATATAACTTTTCACCAAATTGCACCATGCTCCAAACACGTGCCACATTTTTTTATTTTTTATTTTTTTATTTTTTCTTGTGAATGACAAAAACATGCTTGTCCAATGCATTCAAGGAAGGACCAATGGGATTGTATGCAAGCAGAAAGAACTAAATCCATAAACACATTACGGAACCCAAAATAGACATTTCCTTTTTTTGCTGGTTTCTTGTTTTGGTTTGAACAACATCATATTTTAAGCCCAAAAATTAGTGTACAAGAACTGCTTTGCTTCTTATTGAAAATTTCACATTTCAATACTCTCTCACCTACCTCCTATGATATTTATGTTATAAAACTAGTTATCCAACGTTGGCAAGTCCTGCTCCTCATATTTGACAATCTATTTTAATGTACTCTGTGGACAAGTAAGGGCAGCTTAGTTGTTTGTGAGTCCCTCTACCCCAATCATACATTGAGGATTCGAGTCATGCTTAGCCTCACTTAAAAGTAAGTGACATTTTCCAACCCATATATCAAAATAAAGCCATAGGTATTGTTATTTTTTTAAATCATTGTTTCTGATTAATTGCACCTATAATGTAAGAAACAAATTCGGAACCATGGGACTCAGGTTTTACTTGGATTGTTTGGTGATGAGTGGTAAGTAATGAAGGAAAAAAAAGAAAACAAATGGAAAAAGAAAAAAATGCGTTTAACTAAATTGGTAAAGGCTACGCTTCTCCTTTTCATGACAATATAAATGGAAAATTATAGAAGAAGATGAGAGAGATATGAATCATTTTGCTTATCCTTGTTTACCAATCAAGCTGTAAAATAAGTTTTGTTAGCTCAAAACTAACACAGACATCTTAAAATTTGGGAAACTTCTCCATATACTAAAGAAGTAAACTAAAATAGAAGTTGCAAAAGAATAAGATTTTAAACCATGATTTCTAAGGGCTCAGCACTTCATCATCAAATCTAAGCCCCGACTAATAGATATTGGAAACAAAAAGGGCTTCAATTATGAATCTCCAGGTGGCATAAATTGATGATGTAAACGAGCCTTTTATGATCCAAATTCCTCTATTGTATTAATAGGGTGTTTAGAAATTTAAACCAACGGTGTAACGTTTTCACAAGTTACAATAAAAAGTTACAATGTAAAATTCTTACATGTTATAGTTCTCAAATTCAAACTGATGGTTTACACTACTGCTTTTTCAAACACTTTGTAAATCTAAAACCAAAGAGGGACAATTGGACAAAAAAAAAAAAAAAAAAAGGGCACGAATGGCGTGGACGGACCTAGCCCCCAACCATAACCAAACCCCGTCATGCAAAAATTAATGCCTTTAATCCAAAGCTGCCTATAAATGCAATATTGATATTTTTAAGGAAAAGCACATTGAATTTCTGACGCTGCTCCCTCCTCTTCCATCAATATCAAAAACGATAATTGCCCCCCTGCTCGCCGCAATAAATATAAATTTTATGTGGTAAGGTGCAAAGTTAGGCGCAATTTTGAGTCTTATGTTATTTCATCTAAGGTGAAGTCTGTTACAGTGTATTGGTTGGTTTGTTCTCTTAATACAAGTATAATTTTTCCTTTAAAAAGACGCAATATTGACTCATATTATTTGAAAATTATATTAAACTAAAAAACACGACAATTTAACAACAACCATTTAAACCGTGCTATTAATACGGTATTTTTCATGACTTCGCTGATACAATTCTAACTGTGAATATTCAAATCCTGCCGCACCAACACCGCACTTTTTTTGGGGGGAAATGACTGGTATTTTTCATGACTTCCCTAAGCATTCATACTTTTTTCTTAATAGTAGATACTGATATTTGCACTTTTGTTCTTTGTTTTGCCAAGAATATGTATTATATATATATTTAATCTTTGTTTTGCCAAGAACATGCATTATTAATATTACACACACACACTTGTGTGTAACAATTAACAAGAAGCATGACAATTTTGAAGGCAGCATTGATAACTTGACCATCACAATGATGAGGAGGAAGGGTTGGTGGGCGACAACATCCAACTCAAAGTCAAGGCCTTAGCCAAGTCTAACAAGATTTGTTACTTCATGATGTAATCAAAAGATAATGAAATGATTTGCATAAAAAAAAAGGGGAAAGAGATTATGAAATGATTTGCATTACAAGAAGGATAATGAAATGAGTATCAAAAGGATACAGTAATTTAAAAATTTTGGTTGCCCCAAATAGTGATTTAGGAAGAAACCAGGTGGCAAGAGGCTTTTACTAATTAGACAAACAAAGGCAAAACGTAAAAAAATCATAATTTATGCAATTATTAATAGGTTATTATTATTTTGATATTCTATATTTTAAAGAAATACCATATTACTGTCATGCTACTTGAAAAATATCAAAATAATACTTTAAAGTTTTTAAAAATTTGTTTTAATATCATGGTTATGTTTTATGACATGAAATTTTTTACATACATAACATATATGCGTTTTTATAAGTTTTATTTAATTTTTTGTTTTAATTTTCTATTATAGTTTTATAAATTAATTTAAGATTTATTAATAAAAAAGATAAAAAAAATTTACATCAAAAATACAATCTCAAGATACTAAAATGATGTTAAAAATTACAAGACACCGTTTTCATATTTTTAAATAATAACATACAAAGACTAAACTGACAAAAACTCGCAATTACTGATTAGAAGAGAGAGAAAAGGGGACAAAAATGAAGAGAGAGAGAGCGAGAGATTGTGGGTGGATGGCTGCTACCACTGTTACATACAACTTACAAAGGAAAAAAAAAAGGGGAAAAATAGAAGAAAGAAAGGAGGGTGGGCGGTGTGGGAGGAAGGAAGGGGCAGGTGGTGGCACGTGCAAATCTCATTAAGGCCGTTAAAACTTGACCTTCCCTTAACTGGAACCAAAACTCCACCTACTTCCCTGCCAATTCCTTAATAACTGAAATCAGCCTTCTCCTCCCAAGATTCGTGTGCTGTGCATGACCACATAACATTCATGCTTTTCTCTTCTCGTTTCTGACTCAAAATGATTCATACCCACATCCCAATTTGAAGGAATTTCGACAAAAAAACAAAAAAAACAAAAAAAGCCTTCCTAAATCTCAATTCTTGGTTTGCATACATCTTCCGACCTCAAGGTACGTGACCCATTTCTTATTGGTAAAAGTTTTGTACTTCTGTTTGGGTACTTGTTTTCAACTTTAGTTTTGTTAATCTGGGCATCTGTTTTAATCAGATATTAATCGTTTCTTATAGCTTAGGAAACTTGTCCACTCATTGTTTGTACACTTCTGAGTAGCACCTGGTTGGTCTGGGTTGGAAATTCCTTTCTTTTCTTTTTTTAAAATTTTTACGAAGATGGTGTAAAAGGTACTCTTTTTTTTTTTTTTTTTAAATAAAATCTTTTGGGCAGTGGTGCCTTTTTCGTTGCAAACGATGGTTGTTGTGATATTTGCATCTGAGAACTTCAACATGAGACCGCGTTTGGTTGCGCTTGAATCAAAATTTGATTGAAAAGGAGCTATGTGTTAACAAAGTTACATTTTTTTCCCGCATCCCAGATAGCGATTACTTTTAGAAATTTACTGTTGAGGAAGAGTTTATAATGGCATGGAATTATATTTATTTGTCAACCATAATTCCGTTAAGCCAAACGCAGCCTTAGTTCAACACTACAGCGCTTTTTGTGTAATTATATGCACAGCACAAGTTAGTTGAAAAGTAGATTGAGTGTGGACCAAAATTTTTTCTCCCCCTTCACCGTTTAGTCACAGAACTGTTGATCAAGCAATTGTTACATTGCAGAATTCCACAATGGCTGGTGTCATACGCGGGAACGGATACATAAATGGGATGGCTTCGATCAGGCATCCCGCTGCTATATCTGAAGTCGATGAATTCTGCAATGCCCTTGGTGGCAAGAAGCCAATCCATAGTATTCTGATTGCAAACAATGGTATGGCAGCCGTCAAGTTTATACGCACTGTCAGGACGTGGGCTTATGAGACATTTAGCACGGAGAAGGCGATCTTGTTGGTGGCCATGGCCACACCAGAGGACATGAGAATCAATGCTGAACATATTAGAATTGCTGATCAGTTTGTTGAAGTTCCTGGTGGGACTAACAATAATAACTACGCCAATGTACAGCTCATTGTTGAGGTGTGTTTACTAATCTTTACAACTTGTACTGTCATGCTTTTCCTTTATTTCTAGACAAATGTGCAACTATGAAGCAGCAAACTAAGTTCAAAGGAAACTTTCCAGCTTGGAGAAATTTATAGTTTGCAACTGCAAGTTTTTAGTCTAAATGAGAAGGAATGTTTAGAAACTTATCCCTAGTAAATTGTACTATCAATATGAGGCATAAAGACAAAAATTGAGTCCCAAAAATGGGAGGCATAAATTTATTGTTCTGATATGACCGACATAAGTTTCTTGTTCTAGCTCTATTCATGGTCTGGCTGCTGTTAATTCAATTCCGTATCATGACATTGTATTGTCGTTGTCAGTATCTCTCATTAGAATGCTTTTATTTGTTGCCCAGATGGCAGAGATAACACATGTTGATGCAGTTTGGCCTGGTTGGGGCCATGCATCCGAGAACCCCGAGCTTCCAGATGCATTAAATGCGAGAGGAATAGTTTTCTTAGGGCCGCCGTCTACGTCTATGGCAGCATTAGGAGATAAAATTGGTTCATCATTAATCGCTCAAGCGGCAGAAGTTCCCACTCTTCCATGGAGTGGCTCTCATGTAAGATTTAGTTCTAAGAGATGATGCGCAATTTTCTTTTGAGGGGTCCTTCCGCATATAATATTCCAAAAATTTTAATCTTCCAGGTGAAAATGCCTCCAGAAAGTTGCTTGGTTACAATTCCAGATGAAATATATAGGGAAGCATGTGTTTACACAACAGAAGAAGCAATTGCTAGTTGTCAAGTTGTTGGTTACCCTGCAATGATCAAGGCATCATGGGGTGGCGGCGGTAAAGGCATAAGAAAGGTTTGTTTTCTGCAAATCAATATTACTTTTCTCTGGAAACTTATTTTGCCAACTAAACTTATCTAAAAAGTTTGGTTTAGCTAAATAGCCTATCATGTTAAGGAGTTTTATAGAATCCTCTTCATTATTATTATTATTAATAGTTATTTTTAAATGCTGAAGTAAACCTACTCCCATTTGAATTTTCCAGGTACATAATGATGACGAAGTTAGGGCCCTGTTCAAGCAGGTTCAGGGTGAAGTTCCAGGTTCCCCAATATTTATAATGAAGGTCGCATCCCAGGTTGGGCCTCTCTGCATGTGCTGGATAATAAAACTTCCAAGTCGAGATTTCATTTGTTTTTTAGACAATTGACATTATATTTTCTTTAATATACTGCTGTAGAGCCGACATCTCGAAGTTCAGTTATTATGTGATCAGTATGGAAATGTTGCAGCTTTGCATAGTCGTGATTGTAGTGTTCAAAGACGACATCAGAAGGTATGCTTGTTTTTTGTAGCGGTGAACTTATATGACGTATTTTGCAATAACAAACATTTACTTATCTTTATCTTGGCTATTATAGCTTCTTGGCAAAAATGGTACTTTTTTGGCTAATTTTTGTATTTCTCCTGCTGAAATTTGTAAGAGCATTGCAATTTATTTCTACCAGAGATATTTTCACTTGAGAATCTGACCTGCTCATCCATGTTGTGCAGATTATTGAAGAGGGTCCAATAACCATAGCTCCTCTGGAGACGGTGAAAAAGTTGGAGCAGGCAGCTCGAAGGTTGGCTAAATGTGTTAATTATGTTGGAGCTGCTACTGTTGAGTATCTATACAGTATGGATACTGGCGAGTACTATTTCTTGGAGCTCAACCCTCGATTACAGGTACACTAAAGTGAATTTCGAACTTAAAGGCAGCAACTAGCTGTGTTGGCTTCCATTGTTGGATCTAATATTGTTTCATTTCCCTTACTAGTTATTTGTTAAGTACAACTAAATGTTCTCGAATGAATTTGATCTAGGTGGAGCACCCTGTTACTGAGTGGATTGCTGAAATAAATCTTCCAGCAGCCCAGGTCGCAGTTGGGATGGGCATTCCTCTCTGGCAAATTCCTGGTATATCTTCCGGAAAATTTCAATGTATATATATTTTTAATTTTTTGCATCATCATTTATGAATTCTTATATTCCTTCTTAATTTGACGGATTCAAACAGAAATAAGGCGGTTTTATGGAATGGAACATGGGTCCGGATATGATTCTTGGAGAAAGACCTCCGTTCTTGCCACCCCATTCGATTTTGACAAGGCAGAATCTTCAAGGCCAAAGGGTCATTGTGTTGCCGTGCGTGTTACAAGTGAGGACCCAGATGACGGGTTCAAACCTACTAGTGGGAAAGTACAGGTTAGTTGTTCATATTCATCTGCATGCTCTCTTGTGTTCTTTCTTCTCTTCCTTTATAAAAAAAAAAGAGTAATTATGGTGGACTTATGTTGAGTTCATCACCCATGCACAGGAGTTGAGTTTTAAAAGCAAGCCAAATGTTTGGGCATACTTCTCTGTTAAGGTAACTCTACATTATTTTTAGAATTAAATTCAAATTCTCTCTCCTAAATGAAGGGAAAGAGAAAATCCTAGTACTTTGAATTCTTCATAATTCTAATAAACATTATGATTTGCAGTCTGGAGGAGGGATTCATGAATTTTCAGATTCTCAGTTTGGTAAGTGTTAGCTACTATAGCTCCTGTAAGTTCTTTGAATCTTTTAGTTGTTTAAATTTTATGACTATTTGTGAATTTCCCTTTGTGTAAGTCTCTGCATCTAAGTCTTTAATTGTACTTCAGGACATGTTTTTGCATTTGGCGAGTCTAGAGCTTTGGCTATTGCCAATATGGTTCTTGGGCTGAAGGAAATTCAAATTCGAGGAGAAATCCGTACCAATGTTGACTACACAATTGATCTATTACATGTAATATTTTCACTTCTTTGCAATACATTTTCTTTTAGTAAATGAAAAGAAGAAAAAGAGATGTAAGAACCCTACAAATATGAAAACAACTGTTAATGCAGGCTTTGGACTACAGAGAAAACAAAATCCACACTGGCTGGTTGGACAGCAGAATAGCTATGCGAGTGAGAGCAGAAAGGCCGCCTTGGTATTTGTCAGTTGTTGGAGGGGCTTTATTTGTAAGCAAATATTTCCTCATAATTAGATGATTTTTACACTTTTTATGTTGTAAAATTACTTGACATTTTGCTATGTCACTTCAGAAAGCATCTGCTAGTAGCGCAGCGATGGTGTCGGATTATGTGGGTTATCTTGAAAAGGGGCAAATACCACCCAAGGTACTGTAGAACAAAATACTGCACATATCCCTCATCCACTCCCAAGCTTGTATATATATTTGGGTATATCATGTTCTCAATGTTTTTAATTCTGATTGCAGCACATCTCCCTCATACACTCACAAGTGTCCTTGAACATTGAAGGAAGCAAATACACGGTATGTACTTTAAATGATAGGAGTATGCTGTAAAGCTTTTATTTGGAACTTTTCTATGGAATTTCGGAAATTCTTCATGTTTATTGACATATTGCCAAATTTCTAGATTGACATGGTACGTGGGGGACCGGGAAGCTATAGATTGCGGATGAATGAGTCAGAGGTTGAAGCTGAGATACATACCTTAAGAGATGGAGGTTTACTGATGCAGGCAAGCACATTCTTTTACCGCTTGTTTCATTGAACTAAATTGTGTCTTTTGACTTTTCCTTGTATTTTCGACTTCCTTTACATTCTCAGACGTTGAATGTCTGTATGAAGTCTTCTTACCAGAGCGAATTTAGTTTAGTCAGCTTAAAAAGAAAGCTAGTCTTTATACGCCATGCATTTTTTCTTGGTTACAGTTGGATGGAAACAGTCATGTGATATATGCAGAGGAAGAAGCAGCTGGAACTCGCCTTCTCATTGATGGAAGGACGTGCTTGCTTCAGGTGCCCTCAGTGGACCTCTTCCACACCTTGTTTTCCCCCTTTAATTTCCTTTAGAAATCCTCTTCTTGGCAGGATGGAACTAATTGGAATTTATTTTTGCATGTAGAAAGACCACGATCCATCTAAGCTTGTAGCAGAAACGCCTTGCAAACTGCTTAGGTATCTGATTTCTGATGGTAGTCACGTTGATGCTGACACACCATATGCTGAGGTTGAGGTTATGAAGATGTGTATGCCTCTGCTTTCACCTGCTTCTGGAGTTATCCAATTTAAAATGTCTGAAGGTCAAGCCATGCAGGTAAACTATTTTCCAAATATGAAGTGTAAATATCCGTGTTTATCGCAAATGTTAAATGGTCATAAATTTTGTAGGCTGGTGAACTTATAGCAAGGCTTGATTTAGATGACCCTTCAGCAGTAAGAAAGGCAGAACCCTTCAATGGGAGCTTTCCTATCCTGGGCCCTCCAACTGCAATTTCCGGTAAAGTTCATCAGAAATGTGCTGCAAGTTTAAATGCAGCCCGGATGATTCTTGCGGGTTATGAGCATACCATTGATGAAGTGAGTCTTTTATTTCTGTTTTTTCTGCTGTTAAGAATTAAGAGCGAACTTGGAATGCTTTTAAAACTGCAAATTATCGACGTTAGTAGCTTATTTGGGCTAACACATGACCTTGTAAACATGGAAATACAACCCTGGTTTCGGTAGATAATGTTACCATTCTCAAGTTTTGAAATAATCTTGTCTTATTAAAGAGCTTGACATGAAATCCGTCCTCAGGTAGTGCAAAACTTGCTCAATTGCCTTGATAGTCCTGAACTCCCCTTCCTTCAATGGCAAGAGTGCTTGGCTGTTCTTGCAAACCGTCTTCCCAAAGATCTTAAGATTGAGGTAAATTAAATGCACTAGCCTTTATCTTGATTCCATGCTTGAATAGTGGCTTGGCTTTCATATTCATCCTATGTTCAATTTGTTTAGTTGGAATCAAAATATAAAGAGTTCGAGGCAATTTCAAGCTCTCCTAATGTTGATTTCCCTGCTAAACTATTGCGGGGTATCCTTGAAGTAAGTGCAGTTATTTCTCAATTGAGCACCGTCTTTGTTTTGTTTTGTTTTGGTGTTTTTTTTTTCTTTTTTTAAGAAAAGAATGGGCATTTTTTTAGGCTCACCTGTCCTCCTGTCCTGATAAAGAAAGAGGAGCCCAAGAAAGGCTTATTGAACCTTTAATGAGCCTTGTAAAGTCTTATGAGGGCGGGAGAGAAAGTCATGCACGCATTATTGTTCAGTCTCTTTTCGAAGAGTATTTGTCGGTTGAAGAATTATTTAGTGACAACATTCGGGTAAGTTTTTTACATGAAAGAAAGCTAATATGTGCCTGTATATATATTTTGTATATATTTCGTGTTGTCATTTTGCTTGTCAGATTCATTTTGAATACTTTGTGTCTTCTTTCCAGGCTGATGTAATAGAGCGTCTTCGACTTCAATATAAGAAAGATCTATTGAAGATTGTAGACATTGTGCTTTCTCATCAGGTAATAAATTCATGACCATCCTTAGTTGAGTTCCAGTTTTTTTGGATCTATTTATTTATTTATTAATTTATTTTAATTCTCATTGAAAGTATCTTACGTCAGAACTTTGTCATTTTGGCTTGCAGGGTGTCAAGAGTAAGAATAAGCTGATCCTACGACTCATGGAACAACTGGTTTATCCCAACCCTGCTTCATATAGGGATAAGCTAATTAGGTTCTCTGCACTAAACCATACAAATTATTCCGAGGTTGGCCATTCTACTTAATTTACTCATGCTGAGATGAATTTTTTTCATATGTGCTTATTATTCTTCTCCATTCAGGTTTTTTTTTTTTAATAATTTATAAAACCTATGTTAACTCTGTCATGGAAGACCGTCCCTAATATTCCTAAATTTGGAATCGTATCTTCTCATGTTATCTTGCAGGGATCCTTTTTCTTTTCTTTTTTTTTTTTTTTTTTAACTTCAAGTTTAATGCCATAAACAAGTTGTGATGTCGGAATTTTAATGCAGTTGGCTCTGAAGGCAAGTCAGCTGCTGGAGCAAACCAAATTGAGTGAACTTCGTTCAAACATTGCCAGAAGTCTTTCGGAATTAGAGATGTTTACTGAGGATGGTGAAAGCATGGATACTCCTAAGAGGAAAAGTGCCATAAATGAACGAATGGAGGATCTTGTAAGTGCTCCTCTGGCAGTTGAAGATGCCCTTGTAGGTCTGTTTGATCATAGTGATCACACCCTGCAGAGGCGGGTCGTGGAGACTTATGTTCGTCGATTATATCAGGTATCATGGACTGAACCCTTGTAATTTTATGCTTTTTTTTTTTGTTATTATTTATTTATTTTTAAAGATGGTTCCACGCTAACTTAAATATGTGTTCATCAGCCCTATCTAGTAAAGGGGAGTGTTAGGATGCAGTGGCACAGATCTGGGCTCATTGCATCGTGGGAGTTCTTGGAAGAGCATATTGAGAGAAAATACGAGAGTCAAGAAGCGGCATCCGATAAACCGTTGGTTGAAAAGCACAGTGAGAGAAAATGGGGAGTCATGGTGATAATCAAATCTCTCCAATTCTTGCCAGCAATTATTAGTGCTGCACTGAGGGAAACGGCTCACAACCTCAATGACACAACTTCAAATGGATCTCTTCCACTAGAAAGCTATGGAAATATGATGCATATTGCATTAGTTGGTATCAACAATCAGATGAGTCTACTCCAGGATAGGTAGCGTATAGCCCCTTTTGTATATGTATTCAAAATCTGCAACCTTGGAGCTCTATAAGAATATATACTGTAAAAACAACATAATTTCATACGCTTGCAATCAGTTGAAAACATGGTTATTCCTGATCCTAATAAACTGAATTCCCGTATAGTCTAATTCCTGAGGCCTATCTCAGCAACATACAGTTTTCTTTATGATCTTAAAAGTTTATGCCTAATATGCTAAAATCTTGATTGGGGAGTTAAAACCTAGTAAGTGTAAAATGTTGAACAACATT